>BRZM01000031.1:1571181-1656713 GCA_033238685.1 Lates japonicus
TGAGCGGCGGAGCAGTGGTGATGGACGGGCTCGGAGAGTGATAGATCAGCGCGGAGAAAAAGGAGAGGTGAGAGGCAGATTTCAGCTAAAGGTGTGTGAGGAGGAGATCAGGACAGAGAGGATTAAAGCACGAGTGTCATGTGGGTGTGTGTGAGAGAGAAAGTAGGTCTCTTAGGAGCTTTCTGCTGTCTTACAATGCAGGAGCAGGGATGAAAGAATAAAAGTAGATTTACACCACATGAACATGAACTCTCTTTTTTCACTGCATGTAACAGTGAGTACGTGAGCGTGTGTGTGGTAACAGGTTAAAAGAGGAACGCCAAAGAGACAATGAGGGGAAAAGAAATACTCCAAAATAGATGTACAGTGTCTAAAAGCTGTGCATGCCTGTGTTAAGCGGCTGTGTAACTTAAGGACTTCATATGAATCTGAGGATATTCTGGTGACTGTTCTCAGCATTAATCAGAACTTCCTGTGGCCAGTGCCATGCATCACCTTCTGTAATCAGGGAAGGAGCGTAAGGGGGAGACGGACAGGCTAGATTGCAGCAGGCCTTTTAATATGAATAAAAATGATGTGGTTTAGGCGGTGTAATTTCACTGACTTCCATCTGCGGAGAGAGTTTCACTCAGACTGCAGAATTAAAAACAGGAAGAGAACAGCAGGGGTAATGCCAGTGACCTCGGCCATTTGTATGAATCTAATAACCTGTGCAGACACAGACCAGCATTCCAATGCATCCTATTTTTGCCTCTGTGGAAACATGTTTTACCCCCATTGTCTCACAACCTGTCAATATCTATGTTTAATAAGGGGCAGACCATCAGGATGTGAGTGTGTGTGTGTGCATGGACATGTATGTCTTGTTCTTTTATGATTCCCTTTGATTGCATGATTCTTGTCCACCACACAGGCCCATAAAGGTGCGCACTTGCCTCATAAAACTTGTCTGTCTACCTTAATCCGCTCAGGAGAGTCTCAAGGGAGCATTACAGCGTATAAGGTGAGAGTCATGTGACTGTCTGAGGTTGCCAAGTTAACACTCGCACCACCAAGCAAAGCTACACTGCACTTACTCCTGGCCTTAAAGGATAAGGCAGGTGATATTTTTTATTTTTGTTATTGTAAACAAATTCCTTTAAAACCAACATGTTGCACTCAGTTACAAACCAGTTCTTCCTACTGAGGATGTAATTCTTAAAACTACCAAAATATAGCGTTTTGATACCAGTGGTCATGTGACCCATGCCTTGCAAGCCCCCAGTACTCCTCCTGTTGTGCTCTCCCTATTCTCAGCACTAGGCTGCAGTGCTGTATCCCAGGGCAAAGCATGTGTGTCACCGTGGGTGGTAGTGTGTGTTATTAACAGCATGGGAGCTTTGGAGAGGGGTCACTAGTGAAACACATAGGGTCATGTCAGACTGTTCGTGCATTAGGCTGTGGCCGGGTATGTGCTGGAGTGTGTGTGCGTGTGTGTGTGTGGCCTTTCCAAGGGGTGACTGGGTTTCTGAAAAGCATGGAAAACACAGTGACAGGGTTAGATTGAGGAGGAGAGAGGGGTCATGCGCCAGGCAGAGCATACGTGTGAGTGTGAACGTGTTCCAACGTGACGCATCCGACGGTGCAGGGATGGGTGAGGCGAGGCGATCCATACCAGGTGCCACGTCGTCTGTGATAAAGCAGGGATGAGAGATCGCTGAACTCTGTCTCTCTCCACCCTGGGGGAAGCTGGGTGTATTAATATCCACAGAGCAGCAGCCGCACAGACATAGCACAGATTCAAGACAGTTGAGTCTCACGTAATATTTTACCAAACCTGTGTGGTGGCTTTAAGTTATCTGTTACCAAACATCCTGCACATACACAGCACACTGACAGCAAATGGCTTTCTTTACAACTGCAGGGCATACAATATAGATGTGGAGATGGAGTGGCTCTTCATCCCTCTCATTTTTCTTTTTTGCATGCCCTACAGATCTCTACATTTCTCCTCTTGCAGCCTGGTTTGCTCCCCTGGTGTAGATGGAAATTCAGCAAAGAGATTTTTCATGGCAGCAGAGGTTGCTCAGTTTTTATTCATAGGCAGAAGTTTATAGTTTATTTCTGCTTTAAATGAAAGAATTTGTCAGAAGCTTTTTCTTGTATGAGGCTCATCTTGATTCAAATAGTAGAGATCAAATTACATTTTTATGAGTCGTCTCAAACATTGGTATAGACTGCCATTTACACTGTGATAAAGTAGGTAACATCTGACTTTTTTATTGAACAGTTGAGGTCAGACTCACTGTGAAACTTTATTGATCCCTTCAGTGATTATCAGCATCACCGCAGCTGCACTGCTAAAGGAATAAATAAATAACAAGCTTTTCAGAAGACTAACAAGTGTGTTTGGATGAGTGTGTGTCTGTGCCTGTGGCCCAGGTGCATCTGATGAGAGGGGCTCTGATTGGTTCACCGCTCCTGCCACAGGTGTATCTGGAAGCCTTAACGGCAGCATTTTTATGAAGACAGATGAAAGACAAAAGGCAGCCATTTTTATCCCAGATGGATGAATGATCCATCTGGATGGAATCGAATTCAAGTTTCAAAACAAAACCTGCTTTTTTCAGTTGAGTATTTTAAGTATGATACAGTTACTGTTGCACCTCCATTCTTGCACGGCACATGGCGTTTACAATGATAGCAGTGGCAGTTTTACCAATGATTAGCTAACAGTTAGCTGATGTTAGATAACACCGACTTCATGAGTTGGTTGACAACTCAGGGCACTGGTTTAAAAATGAAAATCATGTGTAGTATCACAGTAAATGTAAGATCAGACTGTTTTGTCATTCTAACATTAGCACACATGAGAAAATCATATTCCACCAAGCAGCATATAAGCCTCTACAGCTATGCTTTAATCTTTGTATTTTCAAACACTGTGCCTCACATGAGTATGCAGACTGATGTTTTTGGTAAATGTAACACTGTCTTCGATAAAAAGTTAATTTGATTTTTAAAAAGTACATTTTTGAATAGGCCCAAATCCAATTAAGAGCAGCACAGAGCCGCTAACGTTAGCATAAACTGATATACTAGCACTGATTACTGTCTCTCACCCAGGGGGGCAAAGCTACACAGTTTATGTTCCAGTCATGAACAGAGTTTTTCTAACGTAACAAGTCAGTCTCCTAAATAATATATTTAGCTAATGATATGCGCCTTTGCCTTGAAGAAACACGTTGTTAGCTTTACAACTGCTGCGAGTATGCTATTTTTTAGGTTATGCTAAGGTGCTAGGTTTATGTTATAGCAAACAAATGTACTGTACTACAATCCATTCCTTCGGATGCTTCTGCTTTTGGAAAGACTTAAAAAAGGACACAACCATATCTCTCTTACTACAGCCCCATGCACACCACCTCAGCACTGGTGATTTAAGAGAGAAAATTGAATGATTACAATCCTCAGATGTCCAGTGGGATCATGTGTCTAAGTATGGTCTGCCCTGCACAGTTGAGTGGGTGCATCATACGGAGCATGTGCACTGCAGTGAGGGATTTCTCTAGTGGCCGACTATCTAACAAATACTGGGCAGTGTGAGTGGAAACATTCAGGCCAGTAATGAGTGAAATCAATCACCCCACGCCATCTATAGGCCAGGGCTCAGCTGAAATTAGCCAAGCCGAAAAGCTCAGAGGGAGAGGAGCTGAGCCAGAGTCCACGGAGACGCAGGAGTTAACCCATCAACCACTACATGACTACCAACACTACAAGAGATTAGCCAGGACGAGAGATTGACATTATGTTGCTTCCTCTGAGCATTCCTCCTGCTGCTCTTTCTCTCCTTCTCCTTTTTTCTGCCTCTGTGTTTCTTTATCTGTCTATGCCCATTGCTGCCTCAGACAAAACCAACAAATCTTACACTTACATCTCTCGCCCCCATGCCTGGTGCCTTTTCACCCCCCTCCCCTGCGTTTTTTTTCTTCCCTCTCCTCTTCCATGCCTATTTCATGATGTATTTTTCTCCTCTTCCTGAGTTATGTCTGCTCGCACCGTGACCTTTTGTGTTTTGCTGGAGTCCTCCAACAATAGCATGACAAATAGCTGATAGGGAAGCAGATATTCTCTCGCTCAGAGGTTTGGACCTGGTTAAAATTACTTTCATGTGAAATTACTTCTGCCATCTATCCAAATTCCTCCTCTGCAAGTACAAATAGGCCCGTATATATGCAGGCCGTGTATTCAAGATGCCTCATTAGGTTATGCAATAAAGAAGAGGGGACGGAAGGGGAACAAATGGAAATGTGAGTGTGTGTGTGCGTGTGTTGCTGTATACCCATGCATGAGTTTGCTGTTTTTATTTTTACCTGAGTCTCACCTGTTTTTGACTCCAAAATAAACAAAGCTATATTTAGCATCATGTCAAAAGTGATGGGTTGAATAGATACATAAGTCTTTGATACAAAAAATAAATAAATAAATCATTGCATTTTTTTCTTGTCAAATTTATATTGATCATTTGTGAACATACAGTGTATATATGAAAATTAAACACAACTTATACGTGCATCCATCTCAAACAAACAACTAACAGCCTGTTTAGTCTGTCAGATAGAGTCTGGATAGAGTCTCATTTTACTCTCAAAACAGCCTCAGTTTTTTTTTTTTTTTGTTTGTTTTTTGTGGGATGAATTCCACAAGATATTGGAAACATTTCTTTCAGATTCTGGTTCATTTTGACATGATTGCCCCAAATAATTTCCACAAATTTGTCAGCTGCACATTCATGCTGCCAATATCCCTCTCTACCACATCCCAAAGGTGTTATTCTGGATTCAGATCTAGTGACTCGGGAAGTACACTGAACTCATTGTCATGGTCATGAAACGAGTTTGAGACGACTTTTGCTGTGTGACATGAAGCATTATTACGTTGAAAGAAGCCATTAGGAGATGGGTAAATTGTAGCCAGCCTCAGATTTCTGTTCCTGGCTGACAGGAGTAGAACCCGACATAGTCTTCTGCTGTTGTAGCCCATCTGCCTCAAGGTTCAACGTGCTGTGCATTTTGATAAGCTCGCCATAGTTGCAAAGAGTGGTTATCTGAGCTTGTGTAACCTTTCTGTCAGCTCAAACCTGTATGGCCATTCTCCTCTGACCTCTTTCATCAACAAAGTGTTTGTCTGCTCACTGGACGTTTTTTGTATTTCTGACCATTCTGAGTAAAATCTGTTGCGTGTGAAAGTCCCAGGAGATCAGCAGTTTCACAAATACTCTGGCACCAACAATCATGCCATAGTCAAAGTCACTGACATCACATTCCCCCCCCCCCCCTTTCTGATGTTTTATGTGAACATTAACTGAGGCTCTTGACCTGTATCTGCATGATTTTATGCATTGCACTGCTGCCACATGGTTGGCTGATTGGATAATTGCATGAATAAGCAAGTGTGCAGGTGCTCCAGTGAGTGTACGTTAAACAAGAAGTATTTATAGTCGGGATTAAAATAGGCTACATGTATTAAGGTAATTGATACAGTTGTAGGATAAAAGTTCTGTACAGGTATTTATTTACACCGTCAGTAGACTATCTGTGTAGTCAACAGCAAGGAGAGATTATATCTGCTCAAGGTGGAGGTGCGGAGAGAAAGCTTTCCTTTAAGCACCAAGTCCCCCTCGCTTATCAGATGGGCAGAAGGAGAGGCCTTGACATTATCAAGCAAAAAGGGCTGGCTAAGAGCAATATTACCTGGATAAGGCTGCAGATAGGGGGCCCGGGACATCATGGGGAAGGATCAGGTTGGCAAAAACAGCAGTAAGGATTCATTTGATCCACCTATACCTTGAGAGTATAAAGGAACCACTGAGTAGAGTCACACATTTCACAGTTTGCAGTGTAATTTGGACGGAAAAGATGGCCAGAAACAAATACATGTAGCTCATTACTGAGTTCTGTCATTAAACATGCATCAACTTTTTCTAAAGCTGCTCATTTATTCTATCATACAGTATGATGCCCACAGTACTTGACAGTGATTATTCATGTGAATTATGCTAGTTTGCAGATTGGGTCCATAAACCATTGAGGTAAACAGTCAAGCATTAGCAATTCCAGAAGCTGTTTACATGGAAGAGTACAGTGATGCATGTTGAGCTCATGCATACTGCTGAATAAATTCAAAGATTATGTTGACAAGTGTTTGGCAATGATAGACATGAATTGTAAGGAAGTGGAGAGAGCTATAAGTGTGTTCGTGCGAGTGTGGGTGTACGTGTACACAGGCGTGCGTCAGTGATATTAATGAGTGTATTCAAAAGATGGATTTAAATCGCTGGGGCAGGCAGACAGAGGAGTTCGTCAGCTTGTCAAAAAGCGTACACAAGCAGTGGAGAGAAACAGCGTCACTCAGACCCCCCCCCCCCTCCCTTCCTCCAACCCCCCTCCCCCCACACACCCACACCCACCACCTTCAGAAACAACAATTAAGTGGTTGAGCCGGCAGTGGTAATGCTGTCAGGCAAGTGAGAGTTTCTGTAATGCTACTTAATTAATCTCTGCAAATCAAATCGATGGTAATTTTGCTCGCATAGCAATCGGATTTGGGGCTTCATGCTGTGACATGATATCCAGCTTGTGAGCTGAAAGGGCTCGTTTTTCACAGCAATCAAACAAGCTCGTCCATATGTTCACACTGCGCCTGAAAGAGGGGGACGGACGATAGAAGGATGGGTGGAACGAAAAGGAGGGGAATGTGATGAGGAGACATCAGTAGTGAATGAATGTTTTAGAGGAAGCACAAAATGACACTGGACATTGCCTCTGTATTTGTCCATTGTGCGGCCCTGAGCAACTATTAAAACATATAGGCATCAATAATCAGTGCAAAAGTGCATTAACCTAAGGCCTGACTACTCTTATACAGTACAGCATGCATCAAGTTGTTGTTTCATCATCATTATTATTCTAAGAATAAATAATTTTCTTTGCAGCTACATACTTTTCATCAGTCAGATAGTGATTAAATGAGAGTCCTTGAAGAGGAAATATTTCTAAGACTTACCTGCCCAAGAATAATAGTGAGTAATTTTGTTTTATTTAAAATTATACCTTAGCAACACCAGGAAAAAAAAGAAAACAATCAAAGAAGTGATGAAGGAATGCAGAGGGGTCAGCCAAAAATGATTCATGCAAATGATGATGAAAAACCAGGATATGACAATGAATTGATGAGGAAATAATGGCCAAGATGCACACTTGATCATCTTAGATACAGAATAAATTTGCAATGAAATGTCGGGGACTGCAAGTATTGAGAGTAAGCCGTCGCACTCTCTCACACACACACAAAGGTCAAGTAGTGATGAATGCTCGCACACTAATCTGAGAGGAAATATCATCCATTATGGACTGAATAAATGGAATACAGCATATTATGGTCAAGATATGAAAAATACAAAGTAATAACTCTTTAACACACACTAAGATGCTCTTTTTAATTAACAGATATTTAATGAGAATTTACTTGATACCTCATCTGTTTTTGTTTTTTTTTCCTTTAATGCACTGAATACAGTGTGATTTATATCAGAGGCTTTCACTGGGAAGATGAAAAGTGAATGTATGCACACATCAAACAAACACTCACAGAAAAATCTCTAACACTACATCAGTGGGTGAGCAGCAGCACCTTAAAAGGATTCACCAACAACAGAGAGAGTAAGCCTGACTGAATACATGTAACCTGTGGTTCCACAATTTTCATTATACTCTTTTAAAATCAGAGGGGGCTGACTTGTAAGATCCAAAGTCAGAACTTAAGTATCATGAATTATTTGAACGGCTATGACAAAGTCCTGAGCATCACATATTTTTAAAACTGACTCTTAATAACAATGATTAGCTTAAAAACCCACCCAGAACCATCAAGATGAAAGACCTTTTTCATTGTGAATATTTTGACACATCAAACATATTAATAACAGGGCTGCCAGTACCATGGTCCTAGTATTGTGCATGCTAGCTCACTGTCTATGGATTACTGGCACATCTAAATGGGACAGAGTCATCAATAATGTTCTTAGTTACACCTGTGCTTTTCTTACTATGTTAAATGAAAATTTCCACTGTGGGACAGGTCTGTTTTTCACTGTGTCCCAATTCCAGGGCTGAAATCTGCATAAATCAGAACTTTGAAACAATTTCAACAGCTTTTCAGAATGCAGTCTTCATTGTAGTGGAGGGCACAATTAGGGTATCCTTTGCAGCTATCTATATCCCAAAAGCCATTGTGTGCTGGTTATTTGTCAATAGTAAACCATGACAGTGTGACAGTGAGCCATGGACAATACCAAGAGCCTGAAACCAAAACAGCTAAACTGGGTTCAGCTGTCTTTGGTTAATTAAGTGTGCTTACACGTAATAAGTGGTGGCTATCTTATTGGCAACACAGGGCTGTCTCTCTGGTCAAAAGAATAGTTCATTATTTTGGGAAATTTGTGTAATTGCTTTCTTTGAGCCCTGGTTCACCCGGGGCTTTTCTATGTGTTTTCATGTTCTCCTTGCGCCTGCGTGGGTTCTTTCTGGGTACTCTGGCTTCCTCCCTCAGTCCAAAGACATGCAAGTTAATTGATGATTTCAGTAGGCGTGAATGTGAGAGTGAATGGTTGTTTGTCTATATATGATGGACTGGTTTACCCCATTTCTTGCCCAATGTCAGCTGGGATAGGCTCCAGCCCCCCTGTCACCCTTAAGCGGTATAGATAATGGATGGATGGGTGGCTTTCTTTCTGAGAGTGTGATGAGAAGATTGATACCACAACGTGAAGCTACTGACAGTAGTTGGTCAGCTTAGATTAGCACACTGGCCGTAAACAGCCATCTTGGCTCTGTTCATGATAAAATCCACCTACCAGCACATCTAAAGCTCACTAATTAACACGTAATATTTCTGGCCAAAAGATAGTCTGGCACACAATCTACAAAACTACAACGTGTTGTTTTTACACTTCAGTTTTGGTGCAAATTAAAAACAAACAACATAAAATGTGTTAATCAAATGACCCCTGTTTTAATCGTATTTCCCAAAATGCCACACTATTTCTGTAAAATAGATTTTTTAACATTGCAGAGCAGCCAGAGAATCATGTTTACATATGTAAAGTTCAGTCATATGAATGTATTCACTAAAAGTCATGATCTGCAGTGCAAACATGGGTATCATAAATCTTGTCCAGTTTTAGTTAGTAAGGCACCTGTGTAGTAGGTGCAAACATGGATAGATTATGAGACAATGGGCCCCCTGGTACAGACATGTAAAAGGCCGCTATCACTCCATATATGTATGCGGGGGTCATTTACATGTTATTTTGCATATCTATAGTTGTTTTGTGTCTCTTTGTTATCATTTTATATCACTGGTCTCTTTGAGGTTTTTTGCCTCTTATTGTTGCCCCTCTGCATCTCTTGGTAGTTGTTTTATTTCTCTTTGTAGTTATTTCAATCTTTCTATAGCCATTTTCTGTCTCTTTGTTGTTGTCTTCTGTCTCTTTGTAGTTGGTATGTGTCTCTTTCAGTGACATTTGACAGATGTGGCCCCAGGGGGTCCCCTAATCCTTTGGGTCTCTGGCTCTGTGCTGAGTAGCCTGTTCAGCAATCCATAGAACCCATAAAACAACACGCAAAATGAAAAGGTGATGAACAAATCTGGCAGCAAAGAAGTGCAGGTCTGCCGTAGTAGCATTAAACAGCGTACTCAGAGATTCTTGCCATTGTGGCATACATCCTGGCACTTTGCTCTTATAAATCACTATACTGCATAAATAAAAACATTTCGAATGTGCAGTATGAGGAGAGTGGTCGATGAGGTACAGTATGCACACTACGTGTTCATTGTCACATCCCATTTAATGTGTATAGTATGAGTAGCAGCTGGCTTGGGACACAGTGTTGCTTGAACTTGTAATGAATCTTTGATGTTAAATGCTTGCAGGTAAAGAGAGGACATAGACATGGAGGGTGCTAGAATGACATATATAACAGGGTTTAGTCTGAGATACACCGGAGCTCAAAGGTTGAAGAGGTTCATTAGATTTGAAGTGCAAGGGCACAAAACATTCAAAGCTGAGCAATGACCTGTCCAGATGATGGCTGAAATTTATAAATAGGGAAGGTTAATTTTCTCTTCTGTCATGGTCCCCTCTGAAGTTGGAGGGGCACAGGGCAGATGACAGAAAGCACTAAAATGTGATGTCCTTATAAGAAAAGTCAGACTCTTTTTACAGATGATGCGCACACAAATTGTATATGGTTAGAGACACCACAGCCTCAGTGGAGATTTGTTGTCCCTCGGTGTCATGGAGCAAGTGTGTTTGATGAAGAAAGGGGAGGTTATAAAACAAAATCCACAGGAGATGGACTTCAGTTCATGGCAGTGCTTCAAATTCAGTCCTCTGTGTGTGTCTGGTGTGTGTGTGTGTCTGTGTCCCACTGAAATTAAAATGTCACCATGTGTTTTAATCGAGAGCTTAGTTGGGGCTCTGTTCAAGCTGTCACTGACATAATAAGACAATTTTTTCTTCTATTGAGATTTAATATTGAATGTCTTTACTAAATCCAAGAAATTGACTTTTGTTCTCTTGTGGACAACATTTCTGAAAGAATCTTTGTCCAGGTAATTTTTTTAAAACCTGCTATTCTTACCACAAGGTTCCAATTTTCATGCACATAGCACAAAGCACAGCTTTGTCACATTTAAGAAATGTTAAACCTCACCATCAACTCATATTTTGTTGACTCACTATATCTCATCATACCAAGTCAAGAGCGAGAAAGAGAAAGTCGAAGCCATGCTGTGCAAGGTGCACTTGTGTTCCAGGCTGTTTTTGTCACTTAAGTTGATTGTTGTTATTCAGTATTGTAGATATTGTAGATATCTCAGAAACCAGTCTGTCCTCTTAGGTACATTTTCCTTGTAGTTTTCCTTCATTACAATTTAATTCCATGTCTTCATTCTTCAACCCGTCAGATACAGTTCTAGCATCTATTCATCCACAAATGATTGTTGTCTGTATGAGGACAGAAAGTGGCCAGGCAGGAATATACTGCATGTACCATCTCTGGAGTGGACAACATGGCCAAAAAATAAAATCTTGAAGCTTGCATGATTTTAACAGATTTTTTTCTGGGCAAAAGGCAGCAAATCTAAAACATGATTGAGCCCAATCAGATACAATAATAGCATCTGCTTTCCACAAGTGACTGTAGGCTGCTTGAAAGCTGAAGTGGGAATATATATACCATCTTTGGAGTGGACAACATGGCCAAAAAAATTAATCTCAAAGCTTTGGGAGAACTCAAGATATTAATCAATCCTTGTAAAATTCAGCAGGACAGAAACATGATTGAAGCATATTTTTATACAGGTTATCACTTATGACTATGGATGGTCCAGATGATCTAATTACGTAGAGCACAAACTTTCACATCAATGATCAGTTTCAGCATGTTTTACTTGCAGCTGTTTTTACTGTGGTGGATGCTCAACACAGTTTACAGGAACGTCATGACTCAAGACAGCTAATACCAGACAACATCTATGTTACTTTCTGATTGTAAAAATCCATTTTGTATGTTATAATAGCTCAGTTTTCACCATGGAGACATTTTGACATAGCAAACAAAAATCTGAATTAATCAAATTATATCTGTATATCTACCAGCTCTTTTACATCCTTAGTGCCATGTATCTGTGATCTGGTGGCAGCACCTTGATTAAATCTTGATCAAATCAGTTTTCCCACATTAGATCAAGTCTTGCTACAACATGCCTGGAACACATGATGTAAAGCAGCTGACAATTAAGTCAGATTTCTTGTGGATAGTGGAGAAATACTTGTTCAGAGAGGTACAGTCCTCGTAAGGAGAACAAGTCAAAAACAGACCACAGTGATGGATTGATCCTGTGCAGCTCATTGATCTGTCCACAGATGGATTCACACAAAAGCTCTGTCTTGTTGTTGCTTGTTTGTTTGTCCGTGTCCACAAACATTTCTTTCTTAGTCGCAGCAATTCCTTCCATTAAGTTCACACACTCCCTATAAAATAACGGCATACTTATTGCTCAATCACCAGACCATTAATTAGCTGTTAGAGACAACTGTGCTGCTCTTGCAAAGGCTTTTTACCACAGTTAAGTCACATTGTTTGAGTTAAATATTAAATAATGTTCAGCTGCTGACATTCAGGAATATTCAGCCACATAAACATGCAGCCAAACACATGTGCACACACAAAAATGCCACAACACCATGAGATCAATAGCATTTCCCTCTATTAGCTGCTTAATTAAGCCTGTGACTGATGGCATTTCAGATCAATAGAGGAATTGGTAGAAAAAGACCCCTTACCTCAATTAACACGGGAAAGATCAATAACAGTAAGCTGGTCCCTGAATGATAAATAAAGGGAATATGTGTGCGGTGGGGTGCATGCAAGGTAATTTAGCCCAAGTATTTTAGTCAGGGGAGGTGGTTCGGGGAGCAGTGGGAGGGCAGGAATGACAAGATTGGGGATAATTGTGGTGACGGGTCTCAACAACAGCGTTAACCTCAGACAGAGCAAGGGCCTAGCTTGGAAGTGGCTAAGAGGCTTAGCTGCTAATGCAGCATTAGCCTCGCACACTAAACAAGTATCCGTGCCTTCACATATACACACAAATGTGGAAGACAAGACATGTTCACACAGCGCGTACA
Source organism: Lates japonicus (assembly GCA_033238685.1). Lineage (NCBI taxonomy): Eukaryota > Metazoa > Chordata > Actinopteri > Centropomidae > Lates > Lates japonicus. Next base: position 1,583,915 of record BRZM01000031.1, read on the forward strand.
CACACACACACACAGACATTATGCAGTCCTTATGCGTTTTCTCATTAAGACATATGAAAGGCTTCTAAAGACTCATGGGAGAATTCCATTAGTGCTCTGTCAAGCCTTACTCTTTACTCATGCTCAGACCAAGTGTTAAGTGTGTTTGCAATGATTGTCACAGGACTAAAACACATATTAAAACCCAGCAGGGAAAAGCCAGATGGATGGGGAGTCAGATGACAACTTAGAGCTGTGGATCAATACTATTATATGAATGAAGAGCATAAGTAGCCCGGCCAGTAGAAGGGGTCTTATACTTTGATTGAAAGGCATAACACAATATTGCTAATTGAAGAACTGGACAGTCACAGGTAACTCCTTTGAAGAGCTGACCAATTTCAATTCCACGTAAGGATGAAACTTAGTGCTTGACCTGGAATTGAAAATAAAGGGATCAGCAACATCAGCTTTCATTGTGTGGTGTTTGATTAGGTAAAATGATCAGCAAGTAGGTGTTTTGTTTTCACAAGTTTTTCATTTCTAGAGAACACACACTTTAGTAAAAACTGCTTTTTCAGTTTCTTCACTTTTAATTAATTAGTGCATTCTGTTGTGTTTCTGTTGCATCGAAGCGTAGTGTATTGTTCAAACAAATACTGAAATGTTCTTAACGTTTGTAAGAATAGTTCCCCATCCAGATGTTTCCAGTGTTGTACCAGAGCTTCCTCCAGTTTGCCAGCAGGGGAATTATCTCTTTTTTTTGGCTTAAAAAAGATCAGATATAATATTGGTGTCCATCTCTTAAAAACCCATGGACTCACCATGAATTGATGCCATGTAGATTAAAGCAGTCTAAAGTGAGTTCCAGTGGGTTTACCTTCCACTTTATCCCTAAGCTGAGAGACCTTCATAGATAAGAACCATATTAGTGAGCTGGCTGAGCCCACTACCCCCATGGACCTGCCCTGTCTGCTCTCTCCACTTCAGCACTGTGATGGAACAGCATTTACAGAACGAGGATTTTAGATGTGAGAGCAAAAGTCCAAGAAGTCAAAGAAGCCTTAGCACATGGCCACATGTTCAGCATTGCGCATGTGTCCATGTGGTAGTTTTAGTTACTGTCATAAGCCAAAACCAGTGATAGGTAGAACCTGAATTTCAGAAGCAGTTGTTTTGTACAAGTTTCTCCAGTGGAACTGCCAGAGGCCATAAAAAGACAAAAAGCAGGGCTGCCATCATTTCATTTCCAAACTGCTGGATTCCCTGCACTAAACTGTTCACATTTCCCTCTTTTATTTAACAACTGTGGGGACAGAACAAAGAGGAGAAAAAGACAGGAAATGATATTCATGTACTTGTGCACAGATGGCAGAACAAAACAGAAAAGCAGGGAAGCAGAGGCTCAGACTGGCAGACAGGACAAAAGAGTCAATTAATAAGGGGTCGTAGTCAGTGTGAGAAGACAAATGAGCAGGCATGTTTTAAACAAAAAAACTAAAAAAACACAATATATTGCACTGAACTGGGTCCCAGATATGACAGTTCAAAGAGCAGCTCCTACCTAAAACCCTTGTTCTAAGGGCATTATCACTGGAGAACAATTGTCTGCCCGACATTAGGGGAAAGGTGCTAATGGCTTGAATTCCATTATGGTGAGAGACTGGAAACTGGAGAGATTTTTGGCTCACTCAGCTCTACTGGGAAGAGGTGGATGGAAAATTGAACCATAATTCATTAGGCATCCAAGGCTTTGAGTATTTCTTTAATTTAAGCAAGAAATTAATGCGGGCTCAGATGAGTTTTCTGCCACTGGAAATGAAATGGATGGAAAGTATTCACACTTGGTCTGCAACATTCTTTGCTTGTCGGCATCACACATGACTAATCGTTTGAAATCCACACATTAATTACTGAGCGATTAAAGGTTCTAGCTTCATCTTTTGATCCAGATATAATATGAATGTTCTACCACCAATAATAATAAGATTAAGTTGCAGTATGACTGGAAAGACTTACGGTTTTATGTTTTTTTTCATCACAAAAGAAACAGTTCAGCTTCAACGGGCATGATTAAATAGTTGTACATTATTGTTACAGGCTAAAGACTCCTGCTTTGAGTATGACTGTTAATCTATCAAAGAAGCCATATTTTATGTTAGTTTTTCTTTTAAAGGAACATGAATTCATTTCTTTTATGCGTGCAAACATGATTTCATTCTTTCTTCTCTCCCTGTTCTTTATGTTTACCCCTGTACCTTTCTGCCTCTTAGACCCTGCTTTCCACTTATATATTTCTAAGCCCTGTGTCCCTGAATTCACTTGATATGGAAGATGCCTCATTTAGGACAGAGGTTTTCAAACTGTGAGGCTGGCCCCCCTGAGGAGGCACAGGAGGATTGAAGGGACAAGACACTGTGTGAGATGAAAGGAACAGGTGCAGGCAGGTGTTCTAAAAACAATGGGAACTTAGTTATTGAAGTTTCGCCTGTTGATTTGGCCCACTTATCAACACAGTCAGCAGCTGGACCTGCTGGTACACAGCTCCTGTTAGCAGTTACTTTAAGCCCTTAACACCATAATTTACGTTTATTTTCATACTTTCTCTCTCAGTCATAACTCAGTACACAGACATGATACACATATATTCATATTAAGTCTGACTAATGCTTCCTGAGGATACCATTATCTCCTGTGTCCATTGTGAAGAAACATTCATAAATATGCTCATTATGAATCTAAATGACACTCCTTATAAATCCAGAACTTGCTTGAGAATAATAATATTTTTAAGTTGTGGGACAAGAATATTCCATCAGGATGATTCTTACACCGACAGTCTCCTCTCTGCATTAATGTACAGATGTTTGTCATGTGCTGACAACAAGTGGACATTAAGACAAAGATGTGAACAGTTTAAAATTGCAGCCGGGGGTTGACATGGGTAGGTGGGGGGGCCCACAGTGTCAGACTTTGATATCCCTTGGTTTAGTCATAGTATTTTGTATAACGTTAAATTATGCATTTAGGAAACCTAAACCTAATGAAGAGAACTGTAATTTTTCCGTGCTCTGGTTTTCTCTGTGTGATCTGCATTCATGCATGCTTTCTCTCTCTCTCGCTCTCTCTCTCCCCCTGTCTATCTCTGTGTCTCTCTCCCTCCCTTATGCTTCCAGCAGGTTATGGTGCAGCTATTTTTTTTGACACCTGAGTGAACATAAGGCTCAAAGAAACTAGCCATCTACTGTACAACGCTGACCTCTCTGTGAACTCTGCTAGATGCCAACTCATAAATACACAGCTTACAGCTACGCAGCATAATGCGCCTCCAGCAAAAGAACATTCTCTTCCGCATCCACTTCACCAGTTTGCACACCACTCAGTCCATTTACTGTGGGTGAAGTGGCAGCTCATGTCTCACAGGGTCCCTGATGTTGTTTGAGAAGTAGTGTCAAAATTTATCAAGTATTTTTACTTACAGATTGTAAAGAGAAGAGAGAAACAATTGATTACACATTCTTTTTTTTCTTTCTTCACACTCTAATTATTCCCAGAGAACTGCTGACTTTGGATAAACGGGATGACTGTGCTGTGTGAATAGTCACTGGAAGCAAGTCTGTCCTGTATTCACAGCAGAAAGCAGTGAGTCTCATAGATTCCTCTCTCTTTAGGAAAGCTATCTCCTTCTTTCTGACAGACTTTTGATGAGGAATTTAATTTACTTTTAGGCGTGAACTCTTAATGAATGGCTTTTTACAGCCAGACAGCGCTAGTTTTTAAACAGTTTGCTGTACTCATTATAGCAAGCATCTATTATTCAATGTACTCCGTAATAGCTTTTCTATGCTGTTTGCATTATTACCTATGTGGCCCATTACCCTGACAGGGATTGTAGAACATCAGAGCGACGGAAATGCAAACAAGTATAAAGCTTTGTGCAGAGCCAAATTAATCCTTATAAAAGGCTTTGTTTAGGTTACTAACACTTTTCTGTATTATTCTCCAGGGCCAGCTGAATTATAAGGAAATGTAATACTTGCAGTGCAAAATTTAAGAATTGTTTAAGATACAATACTTAATTAGTGTTAGGATTATCTAACAGAAGACACTTTGGGTTTGCTTATAGTCGTAGCAAAGAGGAGCCTGTCTGAGAAAGAAAACTATCTTAAGCAGCAGATTTATGGTGCCATGTATTTAAAGCTCAACATTTTCAGCATTTTGCCAATTTCCACTGAAACATATGGAGATATTTTTTTTTCCCTTTTCAATGGAGTAGACCGATTTAAACTAATTTTCACCTGGATTTCATATCCCTAGTAATTCTTTTTTCATTTTTTATTCTTTGGCTTTAAGAAGATGTTCTTCACTTTACAATTAAAATGTCTTCTTATGATAAGGAGAACTCACAGTGTTATTCACAAACTGAAATAGAGTGTGTGTGAACAGTGAACAATAGTGAGAAAATGCAAACAAGTTGTTGATTATGCATGCGCCTCTCAAAGCACTTGAACAATAAATGGTTAAATTACATTGTATTGTCCTTAATAACAAAATTTTGCAATTAGATGTCTTAGTATTTGAAACAGACTTTTATGAAGTTTATTTTAGGAAAAATAGCTCAACATATACAATACCTGCACCTTCTTATTAGAAGAAACCAGTCTGAATTCTTCTCTCCTTTTGTTGACATTAGTTTCTATTATGGGCAAGGAAACTGAAATTGCCAGAGCTGTTGAACAGGTTTGTGAGCCTTAACAAGAGAAATGTAACTGAGTGAGAGGATATGGTCATCAACACCTATTCCACTTCACCTAACCCCTCTAGCCCCCTGCATACATGAACAAAAGTAGCAAGTGGGCTTGGATGTGAACACAACACAGCCGTTGTGATTGTGCTGTCAAATTAGAGCACTTATACAGTGGCATTATGATGATGACAGCAGGCCTGTGATTCATCTCTAGTCCACATATGTTCTCTCCATATGAGAGCAAACGTGTGCTGTAATTTGCCAGAGAACACATTCTGTCTTCTATTCTCATCAAACAAGGATCCATAAAAGTTCATCAAGCTTTCCAAGATCAAAGTTTTTGCAGTGTCCTACTTTTTCTCCCTTTAATTGTTTACAATACATTTTATGAAAGCAACTTCTGAGGAAGCCACAAACATAAAGGCGGTATATGCCAGCAGTGTGCTCATCCTCTTAGCTTACACCCGGTGTAGTTAAATGGCATTGTTAAATGGCTTCACCAAACATGGAAACAGATTAAGTCCTTTGGCAGGCTGTTTGTGTTGCTTGCCAAATTGATATACATGAAATTAGGCTCCATCTCTAATTGTCGAACATTTTACCCCAGGCGGACGCAACTGCATTCTGTTATGATTGTTGGTGGCCAAAATTTGTTTATTTTCATTAGGAGCATTAGAAATGGTTAATAACCTGTTCATAAAAGACATACATTATACTTTTTGTACTCTACACGTATGTATGCAATGGTCAACAGTAGAGATAGACCGATATGGTTTTTTCAGGGCCGATACGGATATGATTATTAGTAGTCAAGGAGGCCGATAACCGATATTTGGAGCCGATATTCATTTGCAGTAAAAGTGAAAATATTGGCGTCAAAATTTTGAATAATATAAACTCCAACACTTAACTTTGTGTAAATGCCTTTAAGCATATGTTTATTAAACAGCTTTTCAGATTTGCAACATGTTAAAGGTTTTTTTTAAAATCTTAGACAATAGACATCTTTGTTTTAAAATTCTAACAAAAAGTGCAGGGAGCTCCCAGGCTCAGCAGCATGTCTTATAAAGTTAAATGAAAACTTAAACAAATAAATAGCTCCCTAATATTTTCTACAGTAAATAAAATTTCAATATAACTGAAATGTTATTTTATCTTTCACTTATCTTTGTTTTAAGTTCAAACAAAAACAAAAAGTGCAGGGAGTTCCCAGGGTCAGCAGCATTATTATTATTATTATTATTATTATTATTATTAAACTTTCACTGCTGATTGGCTGTTATCAGCTCTGCGTGTAACCAATCAGATGGTGCTGTGGGTGGGACAATGCTGGAGACAGAGTGGTGACTGCAGACTGAGAGGCGTGGCTGCATCAGAGCCAAAATAACCGACTTTTAAATTGATCTCTTGTTGGCCGTTGGATTTTAAAAAAAGGCCGATGCTGATATGCGGCAAAATGCAGATAATCGTCTATCCCTAGTCGACAGTGCAGTAATGGTAAAGCTTTCACTTTACGCTCCCAGCTGGCTTTGAACACAACCTACATGCAACCATTTTCCTTGCAAAGTGGCCAAAGTATAACCATGATAACACTCCTCCATGATGGAAATGTTGGATTCAGAGTGGAAAATACCAATTATTTAGAGTTCTTTGGTGGCCTTCTTTGCCTCTGCCATGTCTGTTATTTTTGTATAGCACATTGTTATCTCTTACATGTCAGTCACTGAGCTTCATACATGAGGACAGACACACACAAACAAACACAAGTCCCAAGCACTTACATAATGTTTCCCTTGTCAAAAGATTTGGTAAACAAATCTATCACACTAGTGACTGATTTGGTTAGTCAGCCCAGACTGGCAGACGTTACACAATGAGCTCTGGGCTTTCCACTCTACAATGCTTTTCATTATTTACCACCACTGTAGAACTGAGCAGTCCAAAAATAGGCACCCCTAACAATGTAATGTATCAATTTGAAATGACAGCATAAAATAATTAAGATCTGATTTTGTGTGTTTGTTGGTGTGAGACAGAGAGAGGGAGAGAATGCATTTATGTGTCTGTATTTGTGTCTTAGGGGTATTGGGAAGCAGCAGCGGATCCTCATAAACAGACGTCTGTGTGTGTGTGTTTGTATATCCCTCTGCACTGGCATACATGTATGTGAGTATATTTATGCATGTACGTTTGTGGGTACATACACATTTATGTGTGATTCTGTCAGAAAAGCTGGTTCTAAATGACAGCACAAACACAGTGAGCATTTCAAAAGGAGACCTCATTGTAGAGGCAGGACACACACTAGACCTTTCTCTGTCCTTGGAGTGAGACAAATACACACATACTCATATAAACGGTATAGAATGGTTTACCTTCAGGATATTAGCTTCAGTTTTAATGAATTTTAAAGTTTAAACTATCTGAGTAGTCACTTTAGTGGCCAGTAGTTCACCCCTGTGGTGATGCATTTTATTTTTTTTCTCTCTTTTTTGCATTTTTAGAATGATTGACTTGTGGTATGTCATTTCAGGTGCAGCGCCAAGTATGAATTATGAATGCTGGTAAACAAAACAAAATGTTGGTGATATTATGAATATAATGACTTTAGGTCTTATACTAAGTTATTCATATTGCACTAATAAGCTTCCAGTTTCTTTCCTCTCCTCTTTTCTATTTCTTCCTGTCTGGTTTGTGTTCTTCCTGTTGTAGTCCCCCATGCCTTTGGCTGAGGTGCGCTATCAACGCCTGTCCCTACACGAACTGTAGATATGTAGAATGCCTGCCCATCATCTTTAATTAACTTAAGAACAACAGCTCCATAACAAATCTTAAATCATGCTTGTAGTGCTATTACATGTCCTATATGTCCTTTAATGTGCATCCAAGTCAGCATGGCAGAACAACTAAGCAGAACATCCAATGTCTGTTACTCACCAATGGGTATGTGGGGTGCACTAATATGAGATGCATGTGCTGTAGGAAGATTTATTCTGTGCTGTTAAGGTACGACTACATCCGGGAAACCAGTGTCTCTGGAGAAACTTGTAAACAGCTTTGTTGTCTCACCCATATATTCACCTTATAATGAAGCATTTCCAACAAAAGCACTGGCTCTCTGCACTGGCCATGCCACATCACATTATCCATGGAGATTGAAACCCCAGCTCCTCCTGCTTTGGATAAATTCCGTATCATTGCCTTCTCTTTTACCTTGGCACTAGAGCCAGGATTGGTAATGGCTACATGGAAACAGAGTCACTGCTCTTCTTTCTCTTGGTGGGAGAAAATATATATTTATTTTTTCCCCAGCGGGGGGTTAGAAAACTGTTACATGTGCGAATGCCACATACACAATGCACTGCCTGAATGTAACCGTCAAGGTCGGCAAGGTGACAGGGTTGGTATTTCACTAACTCTTGGTTATTATATTTGAAGCTGCAATCCATAAAGTCAATTAAAGTGTTGTTAAAGACAACTACAATAACTACAATAAAGAGTCATCCCACTGGCCATTGATTAGCAAAAAAAAAAAAGGCTTATGCTAATGAATGAATCTATGTGCTACCAAAACTGCTGTCAGAAAAAGCCAAGTCCAATCAAAGCATAGCAACCGTAACTAGGCATAGAATACCTGACAAGCCAATATGCTACTATTCCAGAGATATAGAGATAGAGAAATGAAAGCAGCTCTTTCCTGTTGTCTATTCATCGCTCAGCCAAAGCTGCTACCCTGCTACCCTACCACCAAACACATTGGTGTAGTCCTGCATCCAAACATGGTTATATCCTAACTTTGTAACATATGAAACAGATTTTATTTTATAATATTGTTCTTATGCTTTATTTTAATCATCTTCTACATGGGTCATTAGCTGGTGAGGATGCTGACTTTTTGCCTCGGACACGTAGCTTTAGCCCGTCCTTTAGCCTGATATCATTCATGTAACCTCCCTGTGAATAACCAAACAGAGTTGATGTTGTAAACAGAGTCAGCTGGAAGCATTGAAATTCAGGTGGAGAGAAATTGACAGAATCAATATTTGTTGGCAGGTTTATATCAATGTGAAGTCGATTGACCATTGTATTAAAAAATATATTATGTACTGTACTCTATGGCAAGAACAGAAAGCTAGACAGGCATAGCAATGGTAACTGAGTCAGTTGTGATGCTTATTTTTTGCATTCATGTATGCCTCAGGGTCAGGATCTTGTTGGAACCCTTCCACACTTCACTTAGGGCCAATTATACTTTAAATCTATGCATTCACTGAAATGTAAAATGCTTTGGATAAAAGCATCTGCCAAGTCACACATGTAATTCATTTACCATAATAATCACTGTGGTATTTATCAAAATGTCAAAAACAGTGCCTCCTGGCCAACAAATTAAGAAAACACAAGAGGAGCTAGTTTTTTAAATTCTACGCACACAAGTCTGATTTAGATTTTATAGCGGAGGAGCAGAGGCTTGAAAGGGCAACTTTCAGTGAGGGAAGATCACATCCCTTTTACTTACCACGTATAAAAATGGAGGTTGTTAAATGGCCACCAGCTACATCCGCCGGATCTTCTGCTTGATTATGCACAAACTCGTTATCCCCCTCTCTGTATTTTTAAGGGTACAGAGAAATGAACATGCACAGTCTTCTTGTGTCCCTCTCACACACCAGAAATAAAAGGTTGTTTAAAGTTCAGATATAAACCCTTCTTTACCCCTCCCTCAACTCTCCGTCACAGGAAACCAATTACGACTGATGCTGCTTTAGCAATAAACCTCGCAGTGGATACGCGTCTTTTCTGCATGTGTGTGCAGGTTCATCGGCTTGTGTATGCAAGGCAGTCATCGTTTTCCACTAAACAGATATGACATTTTTGTTGTTTCCCAGACACAAAACATCCAATGCTTTATTCTTGGATGTTTGTTTTTGTGTGCGTACAAAAATGTGTAAAGACTTGTGTGTGTGTGGTTCCTAGTGGACCTCCACGGGCCATAATTGCAATAGTGTGCTTCTCGCTGCGGTTACCATCGGTTACAATCTGTCAGAGCCCTCGTTTGCATCGGATTATGTCGACATCAAACCACATACGCTCTATGGCAAGTTGAAGCACACCTTATCTGATTCGACAGCAATTCACAACCACTTAGACACACTCACTAAAGACCTGACTATGGCTCATTTGTTGAGTTTACTCTGTGTTTAAAGAAGGATGTTTACCTGTAAGTGGAGACCTTCACAATATTTCGCCATGGTATCTCATCATTATCACATTATAACCAGGTGGAACCTTGATCGCATGTGACTGCTCATTGGTATACACATGCTTTTGGTGTGAAATGTGCTACTAGGTAGGCTCATGGTGTATGACACACACACACTACTACCTCTTAACAGGTTGACAGCACTGTGCTGACACACTCATGAGCTTTCACTGCATGCACTTCACCACCCCCATAACCCCTCAGGTCCAATTCTATGTAGCACAGTTAACCTTGCCCCTTTGAGCCTCAAGTGCTGCATATAAAATGCAGGACTGACTGTCTCACCTTTACCTATTTCTTTCCACGCTGACAACAGCCATGGACAGAGGCATTATGTTTTCGGAATGTCTGCCCATCCCCACAGTATCTCGCAAACCCCTTAAGGGAATTTCTTCATATTTGGAACAAATATCCACTTGAACTCAAGGATAAACTATTCAGAATTTGGTGGTCAAAGGTCAAAGTCAACATTACCTCATAAAATATGCCTTTGGCCATAACTCAAAAATCTATACACTAATTATAACAAAAATTTCACACAAATGTCTAATTGGATAAAATGATGAAGTGGTGACATTATATATCCGTAAGGTCAACTTCACTGTGATATTGTAATGTTTAGTAAAAACACTTTTCTGACCATTATTCAACATCATAACTCAGGAACAGAAGGGGAGATTGTGACAATATTTCACAGTTGGATGAATGCTGATTTGGTGACACTAATCATGGATGCCCACCTTCAAACTGTGATGCTTGTATAGATCTTCTGTGCTGCTGTGTTGAAGATGTGAGTGAAGCATCCACCTCTTTGAATTTGGAGCAGGAGTCATATTTGAGGCATGGTCTACTCTCACTTCCACAACTTTGTGTTCTATTAGAGCCAGCTTTATTGGCCAAGCATGTGAACACATGAATCAGACTTTTTTTGTTTCTCTCAATGATGTAAATTGCAACTTGACTGGTTGGCAGTGGCATGTGACTGCAACGCCGCAATTCTAGTTCCTGTCGACTTCTCTGACAATATGAACTGCTTTTAAGTCTAGTGGGCCTAGCTCTTATTTCACACAAAACAACTGTCTGGACAGACACACGTGAAGTCAAACAAAATCATCATATTTAATATTTTGCGGAAAACACTTTGCAATCAATGACAGCCTGAAGTCTTCAAGCCATAAACATCACTAGATGCTTCGTGTCCTCCCTGGTGATGCTCTCCCATGCCTTCAGCTCTTGCTTGTTGTCAGGTCTCTTCAGCAAGTGGAATGCAGCTCAGTCAGATTGAGATCAGGCAACTGGCTCGGCCAATCAGGAATATTCCACCTCTTCACCCTCTTAGGTTTCTTTGGTTGTATCTCTAGGAACTTTGTCCTGCAGAATAATGTAATGTCCTCCAGTGAGTGTTGATGTATTTAGCTGAATCTGAGCACACAGACTGCTCATGTATGCCTCTGCTTTTGCGCTGTTGCTTCAGGCAGCAGTGAAATCATCAATAAATGCCAGTGAGCCAGTTCCATTGGCAGCCACACACGCCCAAACTATAACAGAACCAGCACCATTTTTGACAGATGAGGTGGTCTGCTATGGGTCACAAGCTGTACTTTTTCCCCCCCCTCACTTTTTCTTTCCAGCAGTTTGATAGAGACTGATTCTTGTTTCATCAGTCTATATAACTTCCATAGTCCCAGAACTCTGAATTCTTTTTGATTTTGTGAACTTTAGCCTGCTCTTTCTGTTTTTGAGGCTTATCAGGGGTTTGCATCTCGTAGTGAATCCTCTGAGGTTATGTTCATGAAGTCTTCTCTTAATCACTGACAAGGAAATATACACATACTGTATATAACATGCACGCCTACATCTTGCACAGCATGTTTGACTTTTTTCTTTTTTTCATGTAAGAAATGATTTTTGCAAATGATTTCTCACTCCTCTGCAAGACTTGTACCTGTTAGTCTACCAGGTAATTTTCTATTGTCTAGTTTTCCTTTGTACGCCTGCTTTTTTTTAGAAAGTACCCAACTGTTGATTTAGGCAAACCAGCTACTTTTGATATTTCTCTGATAGAGTTTTGATTTTTTATTACCTCACTTGCACAGTCACCTCTTTATTCCTCATATCGACAGACAACTCCACCTCAGTCTAAATGGCAAATCTCAGCTCTCAATCAACTCTGAGCCTTGTGTGAGCTTTTTTGTGTATGAACTAAAGCTAAAATAACACACAGCCATCCAAGAAACATTTAATAGCAAAATCTCCAACTACTTTCAAACCCTTGAAATTTGGGCAGTAAGTGTTAAAAAGGCTATATCTCACACACAGGTCTTTCCATATTGACGTAAACCTACTTGAATTAAAGCTTAGACTTGGCTTGCAAATGTAATACCCATTATTTTATTTCAAATTTAATGTACTGAACCAAACTGCCCGAAGGACAAAACATTTGTATAACTGTCTAAATCCTTATGGACTTAACTGCACATGCAGGATGTACTCACTTTTCTCATTGATAACTGCAGACAACTACCCCATTATTTTGTGGCAGCTGTCTGTGATCTCCAAACCATACTTACCCATTGTCTCATTGCTCCCTGTCGGACACAGGCTAATTTCCACAGTGAAGGACACTTGGCCATTCTCTACCATGGGCATGCCTTGGGCAGTATAATGGGTATGCCAATGGGCATCAATGCCCTCAGCTGCCCCTGAGGTTCTGCCCACCCCAGAGACAGACTGCATCAAATGGGCCCATATGAACAGATGGAGAATATATAAGAAGGGAATGGGCAAGCAGAAAGTGCTTGCACCGCAAATTCACAAACGCATAGTCAGTGGTAAGGGGGGAAATTGCAAAGAAAGGGGGGAGAAACAGGGACAGGGGAGAGATAGGAGGAGAATGAGAAAGCAAGTCAGTGAGATAGTCAGGGGAACAGCGACAGAGTGGTCCTATGCATCATCTGTTCTCATATTTTTAGGCTGTCCACATGTATCGAGGCGTGGGCGCCGATCATGATCGGATGGGTGCTCATACAGAGGATCATCTCACTAGATGTAAAGGCCTCTCTCCATTCTCCTCCCCTCCTGCCCTCCTCCCCCTTTGTTCTCCCATCCGTGATGAATCTGAATTGTCTCCTAACCAAAAAGCGTGCAGCTCATTTTTCAACGCCGCTATCCCTTAACCGCAAAGTTTCAAGGGAGCCCTCTCACGCTTGTTCCATATTAGATGACACTCTTAATCCAGTTTGGTTGGAAATACGTTTCTTCGCTCTTCTGCATCGCCCCTTCTGTTAATAGTGTACATAATAGCCTGTGTGCGTGTGTGTGTGTGTCCGTGCGGGATGCCATTTGCATGTGCAAATTTGTGTGGGCGCGGGCAGATGTGTGGGTGTGTGTCATGTCTTTGCAGTGATTAGCTTTAGCTGCCAGGTCTCTCAGGACTTGTGCTACACTGTGTGTTCTGCTTGCCAAGCACGGTTAAGACCGTGCTCAAACTCCCAGCACTGTGCCACGGTGGGAAAAAATGAGTTTTTCCCTGCTGATTTGTTGTGAAAGGGGAGCAAACACACACACTGGTTACAGTTCTACAGTGGCAGTCAAGGTGGATTGCCTTAGGGTGTTTCTCACTGCAGGGCAAAATCTAACTTTTACCCAAGGTCAGCTTTGGATCATTTACAGAAACTGGATGAGATGTTATCTGAAAAATCAGCTATGAAATGATTATTTATAATCTCTATAGTACTCACACAAATAATATGCTGAGCTTTATGCAGTCTCCTTACCTGATGCATGCATACTTTCTTGGCATAGGTTTGAGAAACTATGAATTGCAAAAATAATATAAAAATCTGCTGTAAAAATGTACTACATTATGCACCAGGTATACCAAGATAAAACCTACTATACCATAAATTTAGTAAATGAAATGGTACTCTGTTATCACCGTTGGATACAACCATTAAACACAATTAAACCTTAAGTGTCAATTTTTTTTAGGGTATAAAAGAGACATATTGTAGACAACAAAGCTTAGTAATCCAAATTGTTTCTCAGCAGGAACTCAATTAGGCCTGACCTTTTTTGTGATTAAAGCCTGACAACTCTGTGTCCTCATATGAATCATTTATCGGGGTGGGGGTCACTGAGGTTGCCTGGCTTGTTTTGATTACACCCTCCTTTCTCTCGCTGTGCTCAAGGGCCCTCCAGCTTTTCGAGAGAATCTCCTTCGGCACCCAGGGGATTGTAAAAATCTTACAACAAAGCGTAATACAGCCCTATCTGATTGCAATTTAATATTTTGTCTGTATCAAGTTGAGTGACTGTCGCAAATCCACTGGACCACTTTAGTTTACATTGCGCCATGCTGTTTGGACATGCTCTAATCAGGCTCAGTCAGAGAAGCTTTTGAGGGTAGGAAGTCTCTAAAAGTGGCTAAAGTAAGAGAAAAAATAAAAGACTTGCTCATTTCACAGGGCTTCACTCTTAGAGGTTTGTCTACGGGGGAAAAAAGGAAGATAGTGCTGGGGAATGTTACACCCTGACTAAATTGATTTTGGTTTGGGTTGAAGGTTTTTATCAAAGCTTCTAATCCTCGGAGGAAAGGATAAGTCTAATCAGAATGTTTTTCTGTTGGGATTAGTGGCTGCAAGCTGCTCCCTCTCCCTCTCATTCCCTCATACTGGCTGGCTCATGTACAGTTTTTCTCCTTTTCTCTCACTCTTGTGCATTTTGCCTCCTTTTATCTCTCCCTTCCTTTAAAACATCTCTTAAAGGATATATATGTATTTATCTTTTGTTTCTCTTGCCTTGCTCTTTTCACGTGTCTCCTCACAAAATACATTACATTTTGTTTCAAGTGTCTTTCATTATGCATGTTTGCTCGCTGTGTTTTTAGCTTTAATCTCTGCATTGTGTGGAGCTTTTTCACATTTGAACCGTGCCTGCTTTTTCTCATGCCGGCTCATCCTTCGTCCTTGCCCTGTCTCACCCCCGCCACCCACTTTCTTGGTCTGCATATGGATAACTCATCCATTATCCAGTGTGGTTTTCCCATTTCTCCATTACACCCACTCTTATGTATCTTGTTATGTGCCCTCTCTTTCCTCTTGGTTGCTAACCATCTCTAGAAAGAGCCTGTGTAGCCTGTATGGGCAATGATCATTTAGATGTAATGTCTTTCTAACAAGCTGGGAACAGGGTCTTTATGGAGCTGGATAATAAGATCATGGTGCCCAAGTCACAAAGGGGAACCTATATTCAGTCATTTTAAAAGGCTTGATGCTACTGTGGCTTGGCTGGAGTCTGCAACAGTTGGTTCATAAAGAGCCATGTAAATGGTTTGTGAAAAGCAATATGACACCTCTACATGTTACTTCAACTTTCTCAAAATAACTATGATGGCATATCATTATGGCTGAAGTAAAATGAGACCATTATGGTGAAAACTGGCTCATGGCTTGCTGTCTTGCTCTGTTTGCCTCCATGCCTGTGATCTGGTGTGAAATGTGCAAGACTGCCATCATCTAGTTGTGGAAATCTCACACCGATAAGATTTACATCTTGATAAGCAAATTATGCAATGTATGTTGTACATGCATGTTTAAGCAGCCTTCATATGGATATGGTTTGATTCTGCCCTGTTGCAACGCAATATGATCCAGTGCAATACTATCATTCATGCATAGTGTGCTGCTGTAGTATAAATATGCCCTTTGTAATTGTACTATCCTTGCAAAAAAAAAAAATAAATTCCAATAAGCATTCATTTAGTCACTCCAGGAATGGGAGACGAAAAAGGTCAATGGTGCTTCTGTGCTTTTTCAAATTATGTTGTTTTTGTTGAAAAACATGAAAAATCAGCCAAAACTAAATTAACTTTCAAACAGAACACCCAGTTAAACAGAACAGAAGTATTTGGACATCTACACTCTGTCCTCATTGTCATATTGACTTGTTACAGCATACAAACTGTAACACACACTCAGTGGCCTCTTTATTAGGCACACCTGTACAATCTAATGCAGTCCAATATAACTGTTCTACCTTAACGTTTACACAGCCTATAGTGGTCAGTTTTTGGTGACATTGTCTGAAATATCTAAATTTAACTATGTTTTTATAACTGAGGTCATAATTAAAGATGGTGTTTGTACTGGACTACACTCAGGGCTGATTTAAGGCACATGTGCCCTAGGCAGGGTACCTATGAGGAGGAAGAAATATTTGTAGTGGCTCCTGATCTACTTTTAAAAGTTTATCGGTGACCCTCAGTGTGTCCCTTGCATTGCTAAAAAAACACTGATCACACTCCACTAAACACCTGATACTGAGAAGAGACCAGAGACAGACTTTAGAGGGACACTGCTGGGTGCCATAACCTGTCAGTTTTCCAGTTTTCCAGTGGAAGGTAACGTTATTGATGTCATCATGCAGGCAGATCCAGGTATTTTGATGTAGGTAGCCTATCAGCCATAAATCCAGGTGTTTGCTCCTGAAGGGCCAGCTGTCAAAAGTGCCCAGTGTACTCCATTAAAACACTGAATATTTGATTTACTGATTTATAATACCAGTGGTTAGTTTTACTTCAGCAGAAATGAAGAAAGCCAGTAATTGTTTGTTTTACATCTATTTCAGTGATATTTAGCTGGCGAACACACCTCAGTGCTGCTGTTAGTCTGACATTTAGTGAATGTTGAGGTTAATGAGTGTCTATCTAAAGCCTGTCAAGACCTTTCTGCTACAAAAGATTCACATGGACGTCCTCTCATCTCTGTCACTGAAAGTTGTATGAGGAAAAAAACAGAATAAAAAAAAATATTGCATCATAAAACATGGTAAGGAAAGCCATAAGTGAGAGTCTCACATTAATCACACCTGCCTCTCAGAACAAAACTGGGAAACAAAGCCAAAAAGTGTTGATGACATGACACAGAACACAGGTTGAATGAAGTAAAATTTGAAATAATATAGTATTATAAGATTATCATAACTGTTATAAAATAGTCAAATGACGGACATCTCACCAAGGGCATCACAGTGTCCAGAGAAGGCCCTGTCTAGCTTTTATTGAAATTAATTATTAAAAGTAGACTTCTACTGCAAAACTGTTCTGTTGGTTTAGACTAGAGTGTACAGGTATATTATTATACCTAATAAACAGAGAGACAGAAAACACCAGTTAAAATGGATACATTTCACAAATTCTCCCTATTTCGGTCACACAAGAACATTAAACAAACAAACAAATAACAGGCAGGAGAGTTTCGAACTGCTCTGAATGAACATCTGAATGTGCTGCAGATATACATGTAGTTGTGCCAGACAGTTTGTCTTTAAGCTGCCAAACAAGGCAATAAAACATCTTTCCAACAAGTTCATCATTTTCCCATTAAAACAGCAATTTCCATGGCTAAAACCAACATCGCACCTTTTTAGAAATAACATCATATTTATCTCAAAACACAATTTGCTGTCAGCAATCAGTTTGTTGACATGAGAACCTGTTTGATTCATTGGGGGTAGAGCAGGAAATCTATTTTCATATCATCAGTTTTTAGAGGATTTAAGTCAAGTAAGAATTTATTACACCATGACACAGTCATGAACAACCTGAGAATGTCAATTTTCTCTGCCCTGACAAAGAATGAAGAATGATAGAATCATCTGCAAACATGATAAAACGATATTAATAGTGTAAACAGTTTTCTGCTTTGATATTTTTTCATAAAGCCTCAAAGAAAAACAATCTCAGGCTGAGTAATGAAGCAGTGACATGTCAATTTAGGTGAAGCATTGTGCTATTATTATCATATAATCAAAAAACCATCACACAAATCATATTTATCAGGCAAGATAGCACCAAAGCTTTCCATTCCTGCCCGTCACCCCTTTAGTGCGGCATAATCCAGAAAATCACTTGAGCGGATTATTATGCAATCCAATTATGGTTCATAATCTGAGCCTAGAAAGAGTTCCTTTGCCTCTGTGCTGTCTGACGCCAAGATGGTTTAGTTATCTAAGCTGCACGGTGATTTGTATGTATATGTGGTTGTACAACACTAGAGTGGGTGGTGGACAAATCCTACAAATGATTTATGTTTTGAAGATACTACCTGGTTAAGACTCATATGATAAGAGACCATCACAAAAAAGTGTACACATGTGGACACATACTTTGTTAACTGTAAGTGGAAGATGCATCTAATTTGTACTTCCTGCCTGGCTAAAACTAAACTATTTTATTTACATGTGTCACAGGTGACAAGTAGTTTATAACAGATGGTTAATGTAATGATGGATGGAAAAGCACCAAGTAACCATCAAGTTACTTTTGGATAGTTTTTTAGAATTGTCCAAGACCTCTAAATCACTGGCCACGTCTTGGTCAGAAAACACCAGAGCTAAGCAAAATTTTCTTCATAGAACATTTTAACTGGTCCAAGCATGAAAATTACAAAAAATTCCATTTAATACATCACTTAAATGCTTAGGACTACACTAAACTAAATAACCCTCAAATTAGACCTCATTTAATATTAACATGATTCAGAATGAATAATGAAAAAAAGCAAAAACACAGTAATTCATTTTGCTAATCAGGCAAAAAATAGGTGCAATGAAAATATAAGCTTACATTGTGGTTTACAGTTCTTTTGAGATTTTAATGAAAGAGGATCATCACAGGCATGTTCACACAGAAATACACACGTACAAGCTAGTTGCACTTCAGACACTCAGAGCAGGCAAGGATTTTTGAAGGCATCAAACAGCTTTGTCTCCCTCACAGAGATGACATATCAAAGCCTCAAAACACTCCACTTCAACTCACACATGCAGGAGATCAAAACAAGTCTGCATATCTGGACACACATATTCAATCATCTTCTGCTTATTCATCTAACCAAAAAAAAAAAAAAAAAAAATCACCTTCCATGTAACCATGTATTTCTGCATATATATATTACATGATGTACCTATGTAAACACTGCAGCATGCACTTTTAAGACTCTTAAAAGTGAAAAACCCAACTAAGTAGTTTTCTCAGAGGCCTTCTCACAGAAGTCTGATCTGGAGAGCTTTTTTTTTTTTTGCTGCACTATCTTAGAGCTTAATTAGTAACAGAAATGTTGGAGTCTCGCAATGTGCATCCACCATTACTGGAGCCAAGACTGCCTGAAATAAATGTTGTTTTACCACTTGCTGTATATAGAGAGCAGAAACTCCTCTGAGACCTTGGCTTCTCGGAGCCTCTTTGCCCCCACTGGCCTGTGATGGATTCCCAACAGAAATGTCTTTGCCTCATTTCACGCTCATTACTCCCTCTCATCCCCCTACTTTCCCAAAAACAGAGAGAGACAGAAAACACCATGAAACGAACACACAATTCACAGAAAATCTGTCAAACCTTTTAACAAGGTGTCTGATTGGAATCAATACAGAGTCTATGTCTGAAGGAGAAAATCCCATAAAAGCTGCGGCCATGGATGGTCAGTGCAAACAGCTTATTACGACCCATAGTGACAATTTGACAACGTTTTTTTACTATGACCTCTAGTGTTGATAGTTGATGAAGAATATAACGCATTAGGAGGCGTCGGTTGACAAAACACAGGACTTTTGCGTTGAGGGCCACTTTTCCTTTCCTGTGTGAAACTTAGCTGACCACTCCATAACCCTGACCACATGCTATTATTGGAACCATGACAATGAGGGTCCTCTAACTTTAAGGGAGTACTTTTTAATGTCTAAACCTATCAAAACCACAATGTTCCACAACTTAGACCACATCTTTATTATTGTTACCATGCAAAATGAAAAGCTATTGGAAGCACCATTGGGAAGAGGATAGAGCATAGCAAGTAGACAGTTGTAGCACCCAGCACTTCCAATTAAGTTGTTTTGAAGTTCAGGGCTTCTGCTTTGTTTTTGTGTGCTTGTTGTTTTTATCTGGAGTTGTGACACCGAATCTGGTATCATTAGTGCCGTCTCTGTTAGCGACGGCTCATTCCCTCTGTCTCCCTTCATCAGTCTTTGTTTCTCTGGTCTTTTCCTCCCTCTCCCTATTTTGCTTTCATCTCAGATCAGAGGAACAAAGTCATAATTTTCAACCTCATCTACCACTTTTTGTAATTTTACTTTTTCCCCCACAAAAAACTGGAGTGATGGTTAAGCCGGTTGTGTCAAGTCTGCCGCTACTTTCCATTCCCACCGTCTTTCATTTCTCTTCATTCTCATTTTATGTACCACCTTTTCATCATGCATGTCTTCCCACTTCCTCGGCTACTCCTGTTTTCATCCACTATTCCCGCACTCGGCTGGCAATTCACAGTTTTCCTCCCTACCCCTTTCTGTCTCTCTTCATCTCCTGCTCCTCCATGGCCCTCTCATATTTTCCCGTAATGAGGTCCCGCTCTCAGAGGACCATAGCCATCTCCCTTGGTAGGAGTAAACAACCAATCATGCATCATATCTGGCATGACCCCCAACCTATCAGAGACCAGATCAAAGCAGGAAGCAAAGGAGAGGGCGCACCCCTTCCACTGGAGATGGACCATCATTAGATGCACAGGATGAGGGATGTTGTGTGTGATCGCTTGGGTGTTGCAGGATAAAAATAGTCAAAAATGAGAGTTTTCTCTGGTACAGAGGAGAGAGTCAAAGGTAGAGGCATAAAGTGGTATTTCTTAGTTGGAGTTGGACTTCAAGTAGTAAAGAGTGAGGCAGAGAAAAATTAACTGAAGGAGATGTAGAAGAGCAGACAGCACCACTAACACATTGTGTCATGTGTCATTAGTTCCCGACAGGAGAAGGGGAAAAACGAGTTTCCAGTTTAATCATTTCCGAGCGAATTTCGTGAGACTTGTCACAACACCCTTTACGGCTGACTAAAGTCAAGAGAAAGAGCATAGTTCATTTGTCAAACTCTTTATCAGTGCCACTCCTTTGTGTTTCTTTAAATAGCAATGACATGGCTCTTTGCATGGCATTTAAAGCCAGAATTTAGCACTGAACCAGAGTTGCAGCCGTGTGCTCTGACAAGTGTTAACACCGTCTGTGTGACTGGGAGAGTTCAGAATACGTGCCTCTTTCTATTGGAATACGGATAGATGCTCCATAGAACGTTTTCATGTATATTTCATCCACACTGAGATGTGGCTCTGTATTATTGATGGCCGACTGCTTGGCTATCTGTCTGCTGCTCCTGCCCCCCTTTTGGAGGAGTTTAAGTTACAGAGGTACAGATTCATAATTGAATCATTAGGCGACTGCCCCAACGCAGGGGGAGTTTTTAATGGGAACCAGCCTCCTGGGTTGACATGAAGACAGAGGATGAAGAGGGATGAGAACAGGTTAAAAAACATTAGACTATTGATTTTACTGTAGTCAACAGGCAGTGTGTTAGGGCTACAGTAGATACTAGCAGATTTGTTTGGCTTGGTTAGGCACATTTTAATGATCCTATTCAATATTCTATTGATTGTCTCAGCAACCGATGGACTCATTCTTTCATTCATTCATTTTCATTTTGACAGAAACACACGCCTACATTTATGTTCATCCATTATTCATAATTTCTGTACTCAGTTATTCAGTTTTGTCTAGAAGATAGAATTAAAATAGAATTACAGTGCATAATCCAGTCAATCATTACTCTTGTTTTTTCTTTTTTGTATAGATTGATATAGACATAAGAAATTAATTTTAAAGAAAGGCATACAATCTGAAAAAAAAAATCCATACAGAAGTTCATGTAGTTTCAATAATTTTTGTCTGCATTAACATCACAGATGCAGAAGGAGAAAAGCTGTTTTTATTTTATCATCACATCATTATATTTACAAGAGGATGCAGGAATAATCCAGTTCGATACAGCTTAAGATGAAGAAGAACAGCTTTGATAATACGTTGTCCTTTGATATTAAGCATTTTGGTAGTAAACTCACTTCTGGAGAAACTAGAGAAGTTTTTAGCAATGAGCATACCATAATATACTGTATTACAACCACTAATTAAAGAGTCTAAATTCAATAAAATATGGAAAAGCCCCCAGGTCGCCCTGTTGCTGTGAATATTAACTCACTGACTTCCTCAAAGGAAATAATATGTATTCAGTGAATGAGGTAGGTAAAAATGTTACATACATATATTAGGGTGCTTTGTATCATAAAAATGAATCTGTATCACTTATGTAAAGGATGTGACGGATATTTTAAAAATTGCTTTTATGTTGAAGGCTAGGTGTCAGCTTTGGTCTGGTGTTGAAAGAAAGCCGGTGTGTTTTTTCTGGTGCTCATTTAGTGTCTCGCCCATGTGAGTTCAGGGAGTCAGGGTGTCAACACAAACCATTTAACACTTAAGATCTCTGCTGGTATCTCACTGAGACAGGACTTCCTGGAATTCAGAGAGGGAAACTGGAGTGCTTTATGAGATCACATGCAACAGTTACAGTGGTGCTGCAATAAGGAAGATCCTGAACAAGAGGCTGAATGAACATCAGAGACAGATAGCTTTCTTTGAACACCAAAACCAGTCACAGCATCGACTTGGAAAGGAGTCAGTGGCAATGACCAGGGGTCAGTGAATGGCTGGAGAAAGATCAAGGACAAGACCATCTTTTAACAGAGACAGGTGTTGCAGTCTCCACATATTGAACCTTATATAGACCACCCATGTTTTCGACTACGGTAAACACAAGTCAAAAGCTGCAGTCCTGATCAGGCCTGCAATGCATTTCTCAGAGTAGGGGTCATGTGTCTACATTTTTGAGGACAGCAGACGATATTTGGTGCAAAGTTGTATTTGTTTAATTTCAAACTAACTTAACTAGCTTACTTTGGGTTAAAGTAGATGTTTTCCGTGGTGAAAAATGCCAAAAGCTTGTGTCAGGACCATCCTGTCAGTGTCAAGATGATGCAAGTTATTGACATCATTTGTAGCCATCGATAAGTCGAGGTCATGGAACTCTGAACTGTTCAGTGTAAGAGTGTAAGTAACAAAATGAGTTCCCACTGACTCCCATTGACTCAGACAACTTCTCTCATGAGATCATACTCCCATTAAAAACAAATACACATTCTGACCAGTCATCATGACTATTACAGGGAGCACACTGACCAGCTGATCCCAGAGCTGTGCAGGAGATTTGATTTAATTGTGCTTAAAGTCTTATTTAAACATCCCTCTGTCTTTCTTTGCATACCACTCTCAGTTGAACATAAAATATGCAAACTACATTTTAATTTTGTGATTATAAAAGAGAACAGAATTATTTCAAATCACTGCCGCCCAGGAATTTGTGCTACTCGCATTCAGGAAACAAATGATTAAAAGTACACAGACGACATGCTGATTAATTTCCTGGTTCTCATATTCTTAATCATTCTACCCACTCCAAGATTAAAACAAATAAACAAATGCTTAGTTTCATTTTTAATACTCACAAGGAAAGGTTCATTTTCTAGAAAGAAATTAATGAATGAACAGATGATACACAGACTGTGATGACTTAACATTCACAGAGTACAGTGTCGGAGACCATGCATTTGTGTGTGTGTGTGTATTCTCATGCTCATGTACATGAGTATGTGTGTGCTTCTGTGCAGTTAGAATCTCAGTAATAGGTCTCGTGTGTTCACAGTGCAGTCACAAGTCGATGCCATCTCCCCAGGATGTAGAGTCACACTCCTACTATCTTTCACCATTGATCTGTGTGTATGTGATATACACACACAGAGCACACAATCACAGGTGGACACACATACACATTGTGTTCATTTAGACAGATATACAGACAGAATGTATATGATGCTACCTGCCAGATTAATTATGTCCCTCTTGCTGTTTAACTCCTTAGACTTTAAAATATGTGAGATGCAGGCTGATCCAAGAGCAGCTGTGACAGTTAAAAAGTCTCCTAGTTTATGGTGTCTTTATTTGACATATGCCATCATTTGGCTGTGAACGTACAGTAGTAACAGCAGCAGCTAAGACACTGGGAGAGGGGAGGAGGTGGGGGGAGGCCTAGTGCCAGAATTTGTCTCTGCTCATGCACAGTGTGAGAAGAAACATGAGAGTCGAGGCTGCATTTCATTTCCTCTCGCAGACGTTCTCTGTTCCAACTCAAAATTCCTCGCCAGCTGTCATAGTCTCTGTTTATATTCATGAATTCAATCTGAATGTTTCAGAGATTTTCTGTCAAAACAGAGGTGAGGCTGCGATGCCGGATACCTATCCACTTTAATAAAAGTCTGCCCTATTTGCTTATTTAGCTCAAAGCTTTTGTTGTCAAATCAGACTTACAGCTGACACAATTGCATGTGACGTTTCACATCCGTTCCTCTTTTCAAATGAGTGCTTTTCATGCGGGGAGAGCTGCACACAGCTTTCAAGTTTTAGAATGACTCATTCTTTCATCAGTAGAAGTCATAAAATTATTCTGGGTGCAGTTTATGCAGGTTTTTTTTTTCATAAAGCAATAATCTGTAAGATCCTTGTAGTCTTGGTACTTGAAGTATCTTTAGGACTTATTGCTGTTGTGTTTTTGCGCTACACTTTTAAATCATATATTGAAGCCATTTACAGTGTGTGTTTTTCACTTAAATTTTTTAACACTAAAGTTAAAAAATTTAGAGTGGCTAGTATTCCTCCTGATAGTTACTCAATGCTCATTCTTTTTTCCTTTTCCTTTATTGATTTTTTTCTTCTTGTAGACAAAAGTGAATGAGTGGAGATAGGAGTGATCTCATACACCGCCAATGACACAGTTACAATGATGTTTCCATGACAACAACAAAGAGGTCCAGCAGACACAATGGACAGCACTGGGGCCGGGGTTCTGTTTGGACGTCAAGATCCATTCACTCAGGTGAGTGCTTACAGCCAAACATGAGTGACTGAGAAACCAGGATCATGTGATGCTTTGTATCTAAAAATTCTACCCTTAAAGCTGCAGTGGGTGTATTTTGACCACAGACACTCAAAAACAGACTCACTGAAACTCAACCCCAGTGGGTCAGAAACAAACAAACAAAAAAATGTCTTAATAAGGTGTTGGGCCTCCAAACAAAAAAAAAAAAAAAGGGGGAAAAAAAAGGGAAAAAAATTAGATTATAGACCCAAAATTGGCTCCACCTTCCAGCTGCAACATTAAAGTGAAGCTTATACATTTTGCACAGTATTTTATTTGAAATGGGTCATTTTACGAGATGGGTACATTTAATTTACATTTAATGTACAAAGTATTTCTATACTGTGGTATTGTTACTTTTACTGATGTAAACAATCTGAGTGCTTGTCCTGAATTAGTACAAACTACACAAAAAGTCCATCCCGCTCAACATTTTTATATTCGTCACAGAATATGATAGGACATCTAAATGGAAGCGGCTGCATATCTTGTGTTTCTTGACTCATTCATTCAGGTTTTTCCTTAATTTGTCATCCATCTGTGCCTAGTTTCACATCCAGCAGGCACAGAACAACACAAACCTCCTCTTGGACGTGTTTTTCTTGCCACCTGTTGAATTTAAATCCAGTACTGAATCACCTTACAACTCTAGCCTGGCCCTCCACTTTCTCAAAATATCTGTATTTTTAAAGCAGCTTGCTAGGTTTACAATTTTGCCCAGAAAATCATAACCACAGATAATAATTACTTGATCTAACCACAGTGTAGAATGCAATGTAAAGGCTGGACAAATGTGACAAATAAACTCTGTGCTGTGTAACTAATGCTAGGGGACTCATGAGCATGTTAAACTCGCTGAGCTTAAAATGTACAGTGCCACTGCTGTGCTTCATGCCATCCCCCATCACTTCTCACAATATATGCTTCTCCGTACGACTCCAGTGCCACATATCACCATGCTGTATTCACCTCACATAACGCAGTTTGCATGTGCGTCAAGCTGAGAGGCCTACTTTTAAAACAGGCTTCTCAAAGGCAGCTGCCAGCCGCCCAAAGCAGGCCTATGCATTATTCATGTTCATTTACACAACCTCCTATCTCCTTATCATTGGTTCATCACACTTTCACAACTGCTCACTGTGTGATGAAGGAAGCAGAGCACACTGTACTGAAACACATCAGTACAGTGCAATATAAGATAGATAAAAACCTTATAAATCCATAAACCCGTCCTTTAGGCTTCCATTGATGGATTTGGTGACAACGCTGGTGACTGCTTGTCACATAAAGTGTGTTTTCATATGCAGTTCTGAGAGTTGCATACAAAGTAAAATGTACTTTTTGGGTTGCGGGGGTCACCAACACGGAATGCATATTTTTACTATTTTTGTGCCAGTTGGTGGTGTATTCAACCGCACTACCGAACAAATTAGCATGGGCAGTAGCACATCAAAAGTTTTATGTGGAAGATAATAAAGTGTTTTTTGATTCTTTGTCTGCGACAGGGTAATAATGAGCCAAAGGCGCATCAAGTGTTAGGTAGCCAGTGGCTACATAGCCACAGGCGACTCTTCTGCATAGGAAATGCATCATTTTCCATGCGTTAGTGCATCATTTCCTGTACATTCATTAAATCTGCTAGTGGGTGGTAAGGGCGCTTGCAAAATGCAAATACACTGGATATTTGTTGCAAAAAAAAAATGCCAGTGAGGGGGAAAAATGCTATTTTTTCATAAAATAATCTCAAGGATAAACACCTTAAATCCTCTGGATTAAGTTCTGTGTTTGAGGCCGTGTGTGTGACTTTGTACGAGTGTGACAGGAGGAAAAGAGAAAGCTATGGCTGTCACAATAACGTGTTTTATGTCAGAATAGAGAGAGTTAAACCACCTCTGTGACTGACTCTTTTTAATTAGTCCATGCATGGTGTGTATCTGTGGGTGCATGTGGGTCTGTGTGTTTGTGAGCTCAACTGGCAATGATGTGTGTGAAGTATTTAGAGAAAAAAAACGGCATCGATAATTTATTACTTCAAACAGCCATGTTCAGCTCAAAGGAAAGAAAGCGAGTTACATGAATCTGGAGATTAAAAAATGAAATGGCAGCTTGAATATCTCTGTGAAATGGCATGATAACCTTTCCTTTGAAGCAAACAAGTCCTCGCTCCTGTTGCTCAGCATGTCACCAGAGTTATGGCGCTGAATTTAATGGATGTTTTGCTCCACTCAAATTTATAGCCTTCCCCTGGTTTGTTTGATCATCTGCAGCTACACGCAGAGTCAACAGCTAAAATCTTCCCCCCGTTAAAAGACCATATCTGCATCTATGTTTCCTGAAAGAGAGAGAGAGAGGTTGTTGAGAAATTCATAGGAAACTCTGCACTCTAAGAGGGCACTTAATATACCTCTGTGTGTGTGTGCGCTCTCCCACATGCTGCCTTCACACCTGTGGTCACCAAGGCAACATCTAGTCACCCCCCCCCATTCGACAGGGGAAATCAGAGATCCGAACGACTGCTGTCTTCCTCCGCCTCTTCCTCACCTTCCTCTCAGCCAGTGGCACAAATTCCACCTTCCATTCCCGTGTCTCCCTGGGGCAGATGAAACCTTAAATGGAGATTTAATGAAATCTCAGGGATTGTCCCGTGGCTTGATCACTTGGGCTCCCCTCACACTGGGTGGCACCCCCCCCCCCCCTTCAGCAGTGCGTCGGAGAGAGGGAGCACAGTCGCTAATTACAGAGCCTCAGGACAAGTGAGAGAGAGAAGAGAACAGGAGAAGGGGAGGATGAAACGAGAGATAAGGAAGAAAACACAAAAAGGCATAGCAGCACATGTTTCTAAAGGTCACATGTGACACACAAGAGGCACGCGCACACACGCACACATTTATGTTCTTGTACTGCTGCAATCAATGGTCGTGCCAACAACCAGCCTCCTGTGGCTCTGATTGTTAAAATGAATATTTAATTAGCACAAGTTAAATTAGCACACTGACAGTAGGCGGTGCTGCTGTGGATCATTGAAGCTTGGGTAATTGGAATCTTCCAGAGCAGTTGGAAACACACAGCTATTGTGTGTGTGTATTTTCATGGACTGCACAAATATGTGTGTGTTTGTGTGTGTGTGTGTGTGTGTGTGTGTGTGTACATTCCATCTCTAGCATGAATAGATCAACAGGCTAGAAGCCATGAGCACCATTGTACTGCTGGAGTAATTTTTGATCATCACATAAAGCACAATTAAAGAGAAACTATAATGAGTAGATAAACAATGTTTATTTTTAAATTAGAACTTGTTAAAATGTTGCTGCTAATGAACTGCTGCTGCTTTTGTGCATTTTCAGTTGTGCAACAGCTGACTGTTTTCAAAGACTTCTCTGAACAAAGACTGATTGTTATCAATAATTTTCTATTTCTTTGTTTTGTGCAAAAATATTTAGAATGATAAAACTCAAAGTCAATTTTTTGAATTGGATTTGTCTTTTGTTTTCAGATGCCTTTAAATTTTTGCAATTAGGTCTGTTGTTGAATCTCTAAATGTAATTTCTCTTTACAGTTTGTACCTGTCTAAAGAAAAGAGTAAAACTAAACATCAGCTTAATCTCTTATCAGGGCTGTTTGGTTTAATGATACATAGTCTGTATCTGATGAACCTCATAATGTCATTTCATCATTCTCTTGTTTTTGTTCTCTTGTTTATCTATTTCCAACACTTGAGAAAATGCCTTCATCAAGGTGTTGACAGTGTTTGTGAGGAGATGTTGGCTCTGTCCATGGCGCTGAAACACACAGCTCATTAGACACTAATCACGCCACTGTTGTTTTATTTGGGCCACAATTTTCACAGGTCACATTCTTGACAGCTAACCACAGAGCCTATTTCAGAAACAGTGTGTGGAAAAAAAGAAGACATCATTTGTAATTTGAAAATGCAAATGGGACTCCAATCTGCAACACTGAATGGCAGTTTTGTGTATAGGGCATTGTACGTAGTGGAGCCAGATACAGAAATTTTGGGGCCGATGCTGATACCAATTACATATATATATATATGTGTGTGTGTGTGTGTGTATATATATATACACATATATGTATATGTATATATATATATATACACACACACACACATATATATAGATAGATAGATAGATAGATATACATGGGTCGGTCGGTTGGTCCATTTATAGTGGAGATGTTCTGTGTTTTACTGTTCACCTCAGGGACTATAATGGAAATTAGCTAATAATTAAATTAGGCACAAAGCATCTTTCCTCTTAATCTATTTATGTATTTCTAAATTGCTCCAAATATCTTTTTCTGCATTATTTTCTGTTAAGACGTTTTTGTATTGGTGCATGTTGGACAACATACTGTATATGTTGGTAGCGTTATATAGTACTACACAAAATCCAACTGCAGGTCGGTCTTTCCAGCTAAAGGTGTTAGAAAGTGTTCGTTTGTAAAATAACACCCCTTTAAAATCCACCCCATAGCATGAACCACTAAAAACTCAGCATTTTGTAGAACCTTCCATAAAACACAGAAGTTAAATAGAGTTCAACTCTGCCATTATTAAAATAAATGATAAAATAAACTCTCTTCTTGCAACAGACCAATTTATCATACTCAGATTCAATTTATGTATTTCTTGCCAAGTATCTTAAAGAATTACGTCTGTATTGGACGTTTCTGCACCTCACAATTTATATCTGATGCCAGGAAGTACTGTTTCCTTTCTGTACCGAGGCAGAAAATAAGGGTCGTTGTATGCTTGAGCAGACACGGACATATTATGGAGAAACTTAGTTAAGTAGTTTTTTGGCAGGTACATGGTCCCTTCTGTATATTCTCATTCATATGAGACTGTGTTTACTGTACTTGGCTGTTTTAAATGAAAGCCCTCAGATATTCTCCAAGTAATTAAAGCTGACCTGCTCCTGCTCTCCTGATGATTGCAAGACAACGTCTGATAGGCTAACCCCGGTGCTCATCAAAGCGCAGCATCTGTTCAAGCCCATAGCTATATTAGACTGTTTTCCCACTGCGTCCCATTGGTGCCGGCTTTAATTAGCAGAGCCAGGAGAAAGAGACGACTTACCTGCCAACCTCTGCAAACATTATTATTATTTGGAGCTCTGCTACTTTATCCTCAATCCAAAGACTTGACTCTAATACACACCTTAGGAGTGTGCATGCATTTGTTATTTTGTTTGTAGAGATTTATGGTTGTATTAGTGGTATGGAATTAGCGTAGTGAAGCTCTGTGGGGGGTGGGCGCACAAACCTTTATGAAAGCTACTCAGACGTAAACATACGCGACTCATTCAGGTGTTAACACACTTCTCACGATTGGGCTGCTACTGTGTTTTTAGCAACCAGTAGCAGGGCTAGAGACAACAGAAACAGCACGCAATGAAAGCTAATCAAAGATTTATTTGGCTAGGTAATTTACATCTGATTACCGCTGTGATGTCCTGAGTTAAGAGGATGATTTCTGAAGTTTCACCTGTTATTTTTCCAGCAGATCGGGGTGCCAGCCTCTTGTTATGCAGCCCGAGTGAATGATGCCATCTGCTCATCATCATTTAAATGTTTTTGTCTGAGCCAATTATGTTCATTAAGAATGCTAGACAGATATGAGGGCATGCGGTGTGCCAGCCACCATGCCCATGTCCTGGACTAACCCGTGATGTCATAGGAACACACATGCACACCCAAAAACACACACGCATATGCACAGCCGATAGCAAATCTCACTTTTACATTAATGTTGTCATGCTTCATTTACTGTGAGTGCACTGATGCGTCGACTGAAATGATTTAGGCAAAAAAAATATAGAGATGTAAAATGTTGGAATTATCTATGGTGCATCAGCAACTTCTGAGGAGTCACACTCTCTCTTTCTTTATCTCTCTCTCTCTCTTTTTCACACACACACACACACACACACACAGAGAGAGAGAGAGGAAGTGTCAAATCAGTCAATCTTTTTTTCACCAGGAAGAAACAACCAAAAAGAAAACATAACTTGTCAGTGACTCATTGGCAAAAATATCACAATCAGTCGACATGACAAATATTAGGCTACAAGACGTCTCTCTCTTCTTCTCTGTCACTCTTCTTTGTGAACACACACATGCACACACACACAGAGAAACAAACACAAAACATCAGTAGCTCTTAGGTTCGGTATCAGGCTGCTTGTTTAAGATGTGGAACAGTGTAATGTCAGTGAGATCTGTAGCAGGGATAGATTTCATTAAGATAAAGCTTCTCCACTAGCTGCTGAGGTAAATGTATTTCAGGTGATAAAAAGAGCAAATCTTGTTCTCAAACTCTCTGCTTGCCACAGAATTTGAATGAGAATAGAGTGCACTCTTGAGTGTTGAGAAATGCATGTATTTGTCTCCCTTGTCTGCTGGGGTGTGTCTGCTTTTCACGCCGTGTGTGTGTTACTTTCTCTGTGTGTGCTTTTCAGGGAAGAGCACTTTGATGGAAGGCTGCCCATGGATGAATAATACTCTTATTCAATTTCCCCCTCACTGGCTCTTGTCTTAATCGGCGTATGACAGTGCATCTTTCCCTTCTGCTTCACACACTGCAACATGCAGTGCCCCCACACTGACTTTCCCTGACAAAACCCCAGCAAAGAAACTTTTTTCCCCCAAAACTTTTCTTTTTGAACTTCTCTATGTTGCTGTCTTTTTTGTGTGTAGTTGTTTTTCTTTTCAGATAGTTTGATTCATCTCCAGGCAAGATGACAGGGTAAAACCACCAGGGCCTATAAATAAGATATTTCTTTTGTCGATCTGATTCTAGGTTTCCTGTCAGCTTTCTGAGGTTGTGTCCTGACCAACAATTCTAAGTCAGTTTTTCCACCCTATACAGTTTCTGTCATATGGATAGTGTAAAAAATAGATAAAATTCTATTGACTTTTTTTATTTTAACAGCAGATTCCTTTGTATTCCTTTTTTGTGTGACAAACCCTTTGTTGGATTTTCACACACAACAGCACAAGCACAGACAGTATTTATGCAATTGACTGACATATAAATGCAAGATAAGAGGAGAGAAAAAAACAGCAAGAGAGAAGAAAGGAGAAAATAAAGAGAGACACAGTACAACAATTCATTCAGCCTTCATTTTCCCACACCCAAGAAAACTTAACTTGACAGTAACTATACATCAGCAGCACCTCCCATATGAGGTTTAACTAAATCTACAGAGATCATAATAGCAGCGTTTAGAGATGCAGAGATGAAGTTTTTTTTGAGGAAAGGAGGGAAGGGAAACAGAACCGGAATAGTATGCAATAAAGTTTCACGGCCAGATGCAGACTGGGGTACTTGTGGTTCCATATTACCTGCAGTTAAGCCAGAGAAAAAATACCTACTTTTAATATTTTTGATAAGTTAAGGGGCGAGGAATCATTCAACAACACAATTCTTAGTAAAGATGGTAAATGAACCCTATAAATGTCTGTAATATATGCAGGGTCATTGAAAACCAAGAAATTGGGATGGTCAAAAAATATATTGGACTGACAGTATCCATCCATCCATCCATCCATTATCTATACCGGTTATCCGTTAACGGTCACGGGGGTGCTGGGCACTTACAGTATTTCCAAGTTTATAAGAAAGTATCTGTGGGTTGTTTTATACTGTAAAAGTTAGTGATTGTAACTGTATGAAATATTGCTCCACGCTTTTTGAATAAATGGTTCATCCATACGTTAAGAAATCTTCATTCCATCCAGGCATTATACCCCTACCAGACATCATACTCATGCCATTTCTGTTGCATGTTTTGTGAAAAACTTACTGAACTGAAAAATTTCAACAATAGGATGCGCCGCGGTGGCTCAATGGTATGCCATAGGTTTGCAAGCAAGCAGGTAAATTACATGTACATTTAATTTCTTGGAAAGCCATCCGTGTATCGAAATATGAGGTACAAAAGATTTTAGATGCAGTAAAAACAGAACCTATGAGATGAGATCTGAGAATGAGTAGGAGTTAGCAGTGGCTGGTGACACTGAAGGTTGTACCATTTTAAATCCAGAGCACAGATGAATAACCAGCCAGTCGTTAGGTGGCAAAGTTCTGGATGAAGTGAAGTCATTCAGAAGGCACTGCTGAGCATGCTTTGAGTGAAAAACAACGTGAGAGAGAGTCCAGAGGGAGGAAGATGAAGTAATAGACACTCGGATGGAGGCAGAGGTCAAGCTGAGGGAGAGGGGGGATATATAGGGGAGTAGGGGAGGCCTTTTGGGTCCGATTGTGCCAGCGTACAGGGAGCGAGGGCAGCTGTGCTCCAGACCCAGAGCACTGAAGCTGAACTAACGAGAATGTAATGGCCCTCCGTCAAGCACTGTAGCAGTTCACCAGTATGATTATACACACATATTCAACTATGCACTTGGACTATGGAGTCATAATTCTTTAAACCTATAGCCCCTGCAAAAGCTATGTGAAACAAACATGCACATTACACTTGATATGCAGTACATAAATGCATAAAATTATATTAAGACTTTGATAATGATAGTAAAGTCTATCTTGCTGAACTTCCAGGGTCAGAAATTCATTATTTGAGAGCTTTGACCTGACTGTGGGTGGGCATTGCCAATATTGTCTCCCCTGTCAGATACTGCTGCTGTTGAACAAAAATACCCTTATTACACATGCAGTTGGATACACAGACATGCAGCCATTCATGTGCACACATTTACTTATGCATACTCACACTCCCGCATATATTTACACGCACGTGCACAAAACGCAGAGGAGATCAAAAATTTTAATTTTGTTTTGTGAGTCTCGAACATGTTATTAGAATCATGATTTCGTTCACATATGCTATATCAAGTGACACATTAAAGCACATACAAGTCAGGTGTTCCTCATGAAGCAGATAACATTAACCTCGTCTACTGAAAGCTGATATTAGCCAGAGTGGCCAATTACAATGACAGCATACATGTTCAACTTTACCGCACTGTAAGCATTTAATTAGAATGTCCTCAACAGTTCCACCGCACTTCAGCTCTGCCAATCTGACTAATGGTGAGAGATGAGAGCTAATGATTTCAACACATGCTTATCCCACTGCACATACGCTCATTCACACACATAACACTCGCCTGTCACCGAAGTCTACGGTAACAAGCACTGCAAATCCACCCTGATTCAATTAGGGGAGGATTAAGTGGGAGCTACTGATATGAAGGCATGTGATGTAATATTAAACATCAGCCGTGGAGGTGCTGACAGGGCACTATGCAGGACCAGTGAACAGAGGGAAACACCCAGTGCCCTGACCTCACTGGCCTCACTGGCATCCCATTGGTTGACACATATGTCCTCTGGCAATGAGATCACTGACAGCTCATTGAGTCTTAAATGATGTGACACGATGTGGCAGGACCTGGCTGCACAGGCTCTTATCTGGCTGGCCAGACATACAGAGGAACACACACACACACACATT
This sequence comes from Lates japonicus, assembly GCA_033238685.1. NCBI lineage: Eukaryota > Metazoa > Chordata > Actinopteri > Centropomidae > Lates > Lates japonicus. The sequence continues at coordinate 1,618,297 of BRZM01000031.1, forward strand.
CTGAGACTCAGATGATCATTTGCCTGTAACTGTCAAAAAAAAAGCTAATATGAACTAGAAGTATATACTTCATGCATCCGCAGCATGTACATGTATAATATGCATAATGTTGAATGCAACAGCTGCCTAAGTTGACACAACAGCCTTCATGCTGTCATGCTGTCGGCTTGATTAACTAATGACTCAAACCTTAAAAGGCTTGAGATGCTATTTGCCTTATAATGGAGTCTAGCCCTCAGATTCTGTACTGCTCTAAAAGGCTGATAGATAAATAAATAAACCAGCGGGTAGCATATAAGACATGGAATTTATTACCTGTCCAGCTAATTAAATGGCTGAAGATATATAGAGGCGGGAGATAGCGAGATGAGAGTGGGATGAGGGGCCGAGTGGAAAAACACACGAGAAGCGAACTGCCTCGTCTGATAAATTTCTCCCTCGTGCTTCGTCCTTCCTGCGCACACACACACACACACACACACACACACACTTCACTGTGACAAGTGGCTTCTAATGTGATGTGTGTGTCTGTGTGTCTGTTTGTGAAGGAGTGCAGATGTGCATGATGATGCATGTCTGTCTGTTAAAAAGGTCTCAAGCAGAACGGGCACACATCCAGGCATCCATGACATATCAATATTCAAAGCGTCTTCAACAGGCTTTTATAAACAGAGGGGGAAAAAATAAATGAAATTACGAAGCAGCGCTCTGCCAAATGGACGAGAAATGGCTTGTTAGGCATTTTCCTGGTGATTTGCCATTTGACCGTCGCTTATCCACGAGCAGGTTCCCAGGTGACACTCGAAAGGGTTTCACTCAAAACTGTTTTGTTCAATTATGCGCCACGGTACTGAGGGGTGCATCCTGCTCATTTGCTCCTAATTCCTCCTCAAACTCTTGTTGTGATTGTGGCCAGATTGTTCTCAAGGTTATCCTCAGCTCATGATGATTCAATTTGTTCAGGTTTCTTTTTATCCCAACTGATCCCGTCGCCTCGACCCAAATAGATATGTTAAAATGCAAAAAAGGTTGCCGGCACCAAGAGGGTGTGTAGTCATGTAAATTGCTAATTTGGGACCAAAAAGAAGAAAAAAAACACAATGCTACGGGGCTCAGCTGGTGAAAAAGGCAATCCCACTTCCATTAGGCTACTCTCCTCTCTCCTGCAGAGAAGCGGCTGTCCTATCATTGTGCTCCTATTAGTGACTAATTTAAAACGAGGTATTACACTCAACTGTTTACCAGCCTGATTGAGACCAGAAGGCTTTGTCTTGCACTAATTTCTCTTTGATGTCTCCCTCTCTCTTTTACTCAGTGGGCCAGACCTTTAGCTAACCTTTCTTTTGCATCAGTCTCTCACTCTTCAGCCAAATAACAGATGACTTTGGTCCAAAAGATTGCACGCATGCCCTCTCTCTTTGTGTGTGTATGTATTGGTGACCACCCAGGCAAGCCCTAGCAGGACGCAGAGCTGTGTTATGTCATGAGGGTTTTTTGAAGAGGTTGGAGGGGGAGCAGACCGCCGGATGAGCTTTGACGTGGATGCTGACCGACCCACTGGCAAACAAAACTGAGTGAAGAGCAGAAAAAAAATATTGACGTCCAGCTTTTCTCCACATGATGGTAGCCTGCTGTGATGAACACCGTCAGAACTGCTCTCTGTCTGTCTGCCCGTCTGCCTCTTTCATCTTAGCAGACATCTCAGCTGACAGAGGGTGGAGAGAGAGGGAGAGAGTGAGTGCACATGAGATGAAATGATGTCGACCTGGGACAGCTCTGATGTTTCTTTGTGGACAGCTGAAGCCACCTGTAGACAGCGCTGAATTTTTCAGACATAAACCTAGACAGCATATCCCCACACCTGTGCACTTTCAAGTTCAAGGATTACAAGAGCCAGGATAAAAATCAGTGCTTCTGGATGTCTTTGTTCTTTTCACATTCTAAGAATTTATACAGTAAATAAAAGGATGGTCTCAACAGGTTTCAGCATATTTATGATAGCACAGACTGACCCAGAGTGAAATGAAAGACCCTCATCCCCTCCTCCTGTTTACCACGCTTATCATCTTAGTTTAGCCTATTTAGCATGCAAGCAGTTGCCAATTACCTATAGACACAGAATAAAGCTGAGGCTGCTGGTAATGGCAATAGTTCTTGAAGTAGTTATTCATTCACCAAAGTAATTGACAAGTTAAGATTTTGACCTGATGATGGCACCAAAGTTAAAGGTGCTAAATGTAAGTTTTTGCTATCGCTACATAGCCAATGTTAGCATTAACAACTGTTTACTAACCAAGAGCTTCAGCCATAATTGCATTTATATTTAGGCAAGAGATTTGAGGTTGGACTGAGGGCAGACTGGATGCTACAGTGACTCACTATTGCAATAGAAACCAACCAACCAAAACCAACCTCAGTGATTAACACAATGTATTTCCTGTAGTTGCTTCACAATAAAAGCCTCCTATGATTCCCATATGCAACAGTTTCCATGTAAAAAAAAGCAGCAGAGAGTAAAGTAACACAGCAGAAGAAGTCCTGATGCGCTCTAAAAATGAATAAATAACCTGTAACCTGAAATGTTTTGCATTCAATTCGGGATTCCATTAACACTGACAGGTCAGTCGCAATTGATGGCTTGATGACCCCTGCTACAGACCAAATGTCAAAATGATTACTAGCTGCTTCTTGCAATTAAAAACTCCAGATGTCCAGTGCAGTGCATTAATCAGTAATATATGATAGAACCCATAAAACCCTTTAGAAAATCTAAGAAATCAATGTGTACATTAGTTTGTGTTTTTAGACAGTTAGTTTTTAGACAGTAGTTTTGATGGTGCTCATGAGAAACAAGTACAGTTTGAGAACTGCACTCGAAAGCAGAAAATGAATTGCCAGATCTCATGGAGTATGAGTGCATTGTAACTCCTGTGTTGTGTATCTAAGTTATTTACAACATGCTTTCTATCTAAAGACGTGCCTCATTTTTTTCTAGTTACAAACTGTGTAAGTGAGTCATAACTATCATATTTTCCAAAGCTGTTACTTGTCAATTGTTCTCTGAATTACAAAGCAGAGCCCCCTGGCTTGTGCACAATAACTGACATGTATAAGGGAAGCTGATGACACCCATACTGATTAGTAACCAAACACGTTTTGTACGGCAGTGTTAAGCTTTGTTGGCCCTGCCATTGTGACCAGCAGGCTCTGTAAACTGCCTGGGTAAATTTGGCCGACATGTTGATGTGTCTGTGGTCGTATTCGAGCAGTTGGTGGGCCATACCCAGTGTGTTTGAACAGCAGAAGACAGAGGGGGTGCGAGTGAGAGGAGGGGTCAAACAGAAGGCAGAGGGGAGAGCTCTAGGATGGATGCTGTATTAGTATGGAAAGCCAAAACTCACCCTGCTTCTTGGCTGGTGTGTGCTTTGGCTCTGTATTTTTGCATAGTAGGGATCCAGCCACAGTTGTACCTCCAGCCTGTATAAAGCACCGACAGAGGATCGCCAAGCATAGTCCCTAGATGGGTCAGCTAGGTTGAGGGGCCGGATTTATTTCTTTTCTTTTGTTTGTAATGCAAGTTTGTAATGCCTTGTAAACTGGGACCATCAGTTTATATTTATTCACAGGTTATTGATACACTGACGGACAACTCTCATAAAGTTTAATTTAAACTGTCAAAGTGCGTATTATTCATGTAAAACCATAAGCAATATAAATACCTGGTCTTTTAAAGATTGAATTAAGTAGTTCTAAGTTGGTTTACTCCTGAAAGGTACCCATAAACTTACTTAATCAACTTTACAGTCATCTTAATACAGAAAGTTTTCGGAGTATAATTTAAGGGGCTTTGTTTCCCAATGGATGTAAAATAAGCAAGCAAAATTGCAAAAATTACCTGAGGGCTATGGCTAAACATTGGGAAGGGCTCACAGCTAACAAAGAAGAATATGAGAAGACAAACCTATTATTAAAGTAAGTTTGAGAATTTCACAAAGATGATTCATAATGAAAACAAAAATTAAATAAGAAAGTTGTGGAACCGAAGCTTGCTGGAAAACAGGGCTCCCACCAACACACACACACACACACACACACACACACACATGCATACAGAAATAATCAACCTGAAAGATAAAGTGTGTTAGAATCCCCATCTAATCTGCCAGGTTCAATGGCTCCATCAGGACAGGAGTTCATTAGGGAATGTGAACTAAACAGCAGCTTAAAAGGGAAGAGATCTGATCAGAGACGAGCTGATATAATGTGAGTGCCCATAAAGGAGGTACAGATTAATCAGCAGGCAGAGACAAAATTCATCTCAATAAAAGATCCTACATTTCTAAACAATGGCCAACACTAGGAGTATTGTCTTCTTTTAAAAGCAATTACTTTTGATGTGTTCCTATGGTGGATGTCCACTAATGACACCAACTTGTTAATAGTTGCTGCTCCAGTGTTAAACAACCTTAATAATTTCAGACTCTTCGTTGGTGCTGCCGGTTTAATTTCTCCTTGTGCTCAAATAGAGATGCAGCCATAATGTCTCCTCCATTTCCGTTTCTTTTTTTCTGTGGGGAGACAGATGGGAGGGATACTTTTACTATGCAAGTTTATGGAGTGAATATTTACCCATAGCCCGATCATGGCTGTCATGCAACTGCATGATCATTAAAATTCAATTAGATGGAAGTCACAAAATGCTAACGACACCAATCTGTTTGCAATGAGTTTCTCAGTATTTTGAGACCTCAAGAAAGAAAAGAAAGTGAGTTGCAGTTGTTTGAATGTCATTAAGAGGCTATTTTGCTCACATAAAGTGAACAAGGTTTTTGTTTTTGCGCAAGACGATTGCCACACTCCCTCAAATTTCTGTGCTTGATGGAACTTTTAAGCACAGCATTGTACTTTTGGCACAGCAGTTCTTTCAGTGAAATGCTAACATCAGCATGCAAACATGTTCACAATGACAAGGCTAATATATATATAAAAGTTAAGCTAGTTAGAACCATGCCGCTAACTGAGCTAACACTGCAAAAAAGGGACAAAAAGTAAACACAGTTTCAGGAAGTTTGTTAATTTTGACTTTGTAACTTTTTGTTGTCGGCTGTGCCATTTTTCTCACTTGAATCAGGTTTGATACTTCTAGGCTTTGATGCCAGCACCACAGACAATATCATATTTCATCTGCTGTTCCGATACTCTGCGAGCTACAGGAGTGAGACACAGGTGTTATCGCTCTCTTTATCACACTGTGGCACATTAACATCCATCTACAATCTATTCTCATCTACACCCACATAACATTCTCGTCACAGACCCTAATTCGCATCCAACTTCTCAGTAAAGAACTGAAGAGACAAATCCAAAAAAAATGCCTCCTATTATTAATACCTGGGTGATTATTAGGTTATTTGCAGTCAAATTAATGCTTTTCCATAACTGCAGTGACTCACTTAAATAATAATTGAAAGGCCTGGTGTTTTGTCAAGCGATCAAAGAAGCACCTCAATCCAAACATAATCATGAACCACAGTATATTCTACTGCAGTATTGCATGAGAGTTTGTTATGCTTTATTCCACAATGAATAAATGTAAAGTGCTCTCAGCAGCTTCTGTAGTAAAGAAAGCGACTGCAACACCAGTTTGAATTCCCCTTTGCTACGCAAATGAGTGTGTGCTGTGTCTGGGCTGGGAATGTTGTGCAGAGCTGGAAACTGGGATCATTAAACCCCATCATGGTAAAGTACAGCCTGACTAACTCCACTCATGCTAACAGCTATGATGACAAATAGATCTGGAGTGGCAGAGGCTCTGATAAATGCAGCAGGATGGCTGAAGTGCTGCATTACAGATCTGTTAATCTGCCCTTCCCTCAGTCTAGCACTGGGGATAAAAAATAGAAGGGACGTGGAGTGGTTACATAGATATTATGCAAACCTTTGGGAGAAGTTTTTGAGAGAAAAGGGGATATAGTGAAAGAGAGCGAGGCTATATGTGTTGAGCTTTTGTGAGACGTTTCACCTTGAGTGTCCTGAGTTAAAGAGCTTTAAATGACCCTCTTGTTTTTGACCGGCCAGCTCATTACAGGAGTCTCCATGATTACAGCGCTTACCCTTCTTGCCCCGCCTTCTTACCTCATCCCTTCATCATTCCACCTCTCCCCTTCACCACTTTCTTTCTTTCTCCCTCCCTCTGCCTCTAATGGCTTATGTGCTCCCCTCACCTCCTCACCTCTGATTGACGGACAGCAGACCTCTTGCTGTCATGCTTGTTGAGCCCATTAAGGCCGGTAATCACCCCCTGCTCTTCAGGTGCTTGGCTGTCTGCACACACCGGGCTGAGAGGGTCGGCCGTGTCGCTGTAAAATGTAGACACACACATACACACTCATGCACACATCATCCATGCCTTTCTGACTCATGCAGGGAGGAGTGAGAATTTAAATATTCTACTGTAGATCCCTACCTAAATCTAAAGAAATTACACTGTTAGACATCTGCTGCTAGGTAAACCTAATGAAAGATTTCTGTTAATTACAACTTGGGCCTTATTTTCAGGGTTTTTCTTCCATCTTTTTTAAATGGTAATTGCAGAGTTCTGCGATCGGGGCAAGACACACAAGTGTTCTGATGATCAAAACAGCAGCAGTAAGATTTAGAGAGTAAATCTCTGTGTGTACGCCAGGAAGTAGAGTAGGTCAAAGTTGAACAAGGAAGTCAGTCTGGCTCAGTTTACAGTGTGCATTTTGGCTAATTGAGGGCTGTGAGAACAGTGACGTCACATCCAGGAAAACTTCTGTTCATCTGAAAAATGAAACGTTCCCGGGTTATTCCGATATTCTAAGGCAAGACATCCACTCAGGCACTTCCTTTATTGCAACTTGGTGTCATCCATATCCTTAAAACTCCCTAAAGTACATTTTTTTCAACTTTCTAGTTGTAATCTCGCAGCCTGAAACCCTCAAATAAATCTGATTTGCCAATGGACTTGTTTGAAGGAATAGTTAACATTAGCTATAACATGTAGCTGCTAGAACTAACATTAACATTAGCTTCATAGGTAGAGAAGACAAACTACTCAGAGACAAGAGTTATGGCCCTTTCAGATATTCGATCTCACACTACACTCACTGCTGGGTTCAGTGCACTATTTGGGGGAGTCAAAGAGGACTTGGAGGAGTTCAAAGTTCAACTAGGCTGCGCAGGCATCACAGCACAGTGTAAGCCATAGAGAATAATGGCTTTCAGACTGCAGAGATGCCGTTGTGTCTGAAACTCCCATTAAATGAGAACATTGGTACACTCTAACTCAGAGCATTGTCTGATGCTTGTGTTTCTATTCCAACCTGACAATAAGACCCAGGTTGTATGAAACTGGAATTCACCTCAAAAAAATATCCACAGTCACCTCTTCTGACCTGATTTAAATGCCTTTGCAATGTCTGTACATTTTGCTCTAAATCAACACAGCAAAGCATGCTCTGGCAAATATATAAATATACATTTGAGTGCACACATACTAAGAATATATACACCTGACCTAATTTCCAAGGTTGAGAATGAATTCAGCAAACTGCATTTTACACAGGTGCATTCTGAAAGCCACAGTTACAGCTTTAGGCCAACAAAGCTGCATATAGCAACACGAATAGGAAGCTTCATATTTACCCTCAAAATTTGTTTGTTTTGATTTCCTCCTCCTGCAGTGGGAGCTCACCGGCTCCTCATCTGAGCATTCCCATAGTCGATTTGTCCTTGTTTTGTTTGTCCAATAACAAAATGTGATGGGGATTTTTCCTCACTCCCTCTGCCCTACAGTTTAATTAGAAATCGCGCTGTGAACACTCTTGAATCTTATGCATTGTCGCTCCTTGTCTGTAATTGCCTTTGCAGGTGTTTCCAACGTCCCCAGAAAGTAAAGGGGGTCTGTTGGGGCACGTTTATTATCCCAACACACTTTGCAACTGTTTATAATGGCTCTCCTGCACCTGTGCTGTTACTTAGTGATAAGTGACTCAAGAGCATTAGCTGTAATAATGAGTTGTTTCCTTGCTTTACTCTCTGTTCCCTCTCCTTTTCTTTGTTTCTTACCATCTTCTCTCCGTTGTTTACGTTCACCTAAAGCCAGAGGGTTGCTCACAGTGGTTGGTTAGCAACAGCATGTTGTGTGTTTGTATGACGGATCGATAAAAGCGCACTAACCACAGTTTCAACAGATTGAAAGCCACCATTTATCATGGCAGTGGAATGACAAATGTACTGTAAAGCCTTAATTAAAGCTCATTAAAACACAATGTGTGTTTGAATGCAACGTGAAATGAGGTTCAGATGAAATCGCCTGATTTTCAAACAGCTCCAATTGACTATCAAGAGTGGGACGAGAAGAGAAGACCAGGCATTTGATCAGTTCCAGCTTTTCCATTATGTACACTGTGTTTTCTTTTTCTGTGCAGCTACCATGAGAGTCTATTAGAGACCCTATTATGTACTGCCCCCATTATGAATCTAAACTCTAAGTGAGAGATAGATGAGAGATTAGTCCGAGGGAGGCCTAATGGATGCTTGCTGCCCATTGTGTTTGGGTGTGTGTTTTTGTGTGTTCTTCGAGTGTGTATACACTGATATCAACTCCACTGTATTTGCAGCGACATTATACTCAAAGTTGTTCTGTGTGCCCCCTCATATTTATGTTATAAAACCATTATAAGTATGTATGTGGCTGTTACCTTTTAAAGGAGGCACACAAATACTAAGATACATTTTAAAGTTTAAATGTTACATAGATTAAATTATCCCATATGGACATTGTGTTGTGTGTTTCACAAGGCAAAGATCAAACATCACAGACAGTGTAGGCACATCTAATCAAAGGCAGTGCTGTAGCGTGTGGTGTGAGATGTGAAACAAAGAGACAGTGGCTTTGATTAAAGGAAAGGGAGGAGGAATATAATGAAGAAAAAAAGAGAAGAACCTTGAGGAAATCAAGCCACTTACAGAAAAACAAGAACTGATGGAGAGAGCGCAAATTGAAGGTCAGAGTTTCATTTTGACTTCAATCTGCTTTGTCGAAAAGGTTGTAGGAGCTGCAATTACCCACCATGCAGAGTGGGCTCCAAAATCCCCGACACCTTTGATACTCTAGTTCAGAAAACTGTGCACTGAGAAAGGTGATGTCATTAAAATGGTAATTGTTCTGAGCAGAATTTGATTTTTCATATGTGCTCTCTCATTCCCTAATTAAAGGGTTCATGATTGCGGGTCTCCACCTCTGTTGCAAAATCCTGACTCCTGTATGTTCCCACGTCAGTTCTAAGTAGCTCATGTGAAGATGAGTCACGCTTGTCTCCCTCTGTTGTCGTACATCTTGCTGTTGCGCATATTTCAGTATCCAAACTTAGCCCTGCTCGTTCTATTCTCATCCCTCACAAGCTTTTGGGGAATCAGCATTAGTCACAAGTTTGCTGCTACAAGCTCAGGCTGATCTGTACAATTTCTATCTTCTGATGTGTTACATTCTGTTGAGTAAACTCCAGTATTAGACGAATGTCCAACTTCAGACATCTTTATTGACTCAAGGACTCTTTATTGACGGCTGCATCCTGAGACTTTGAGTCTGACTGAGCCTGAATGCACTACAAAACAGTTTGCCATCCATTCAGAAAATTAAACCTCTGACAAAGGTATTTGGTTTAATGGGGAAACATACTTTTTCCAATGAACGATGCTGCATCATATTATGGATTAGGTTTTGATAACAATTGCTCGACCGATACTAGGTAGACCACACAAATAACCATATGCTGCCAATAGCGAGAGATGTGGAACTACCTGAATTACTTAAAAAATGTACTTCATGTATCTGAATATTTTAAGGTCTCCTTAGACGAAGCTGGTTGTCAGAGTGTACATATGGAGGATATACAGTATGATGGAGGTCAGGGTCTCAATCTCCAGACAAAGGTCAGGATCTGGACTGAACTTGACTATGTTATAAGGTTATGTAGAGATATATTTTCTATATTTGAGTGCTTGGGTATTGAACGTACCCACATACAAGTACTTATTAGTGTGTTTTTCTATGTATAGTATATGAAAGCGATTCCAGATTGTGAGACTACATAGAGCCTCTGGTGTATAACATAGATGTCAGTTTCTCTGTGAGCTCATTAACTCTGCTTCCTTTACAAGAAGCATAATAGTTGTCACCGTCAAGCAGTGACGTGTGAAAGTTATTGTTAATTCAGGTGCTGCTGCTTTCAGAAGAAAAAAACTCTGTTCATGTTATCTGTAGTCAATGTTATGTGACTCATACAGTAGTTGGAACAATTCCACAGCTTGGATGGGATCTCCCAGTTGAATCATCAGTACAAAAATTTACATAAATATCTCAAAGGGAATTTTCTTTTAATATGGTGCAATTTAGGTAGCATATGGACACTGGGTTTGCTTTATCTGTGGAATTTACAAAGGCTTACTTGGGGGGATTCTCTTAAAACCTGACAAGGCAAAATTACATGTCCAATCAAATTTAGGTCCTTTTTTTATCATCTGTAAACACTGTGTTCCTGTGTGTTTTGGGAGGAACATTATATCTCTCCCAAATCTTTGATGATCGTCAAAATAGTGAGCAAAAAACACTTTCACTGATGACAGAAAACATCAAGGACAGTGTTTGACAGGGATTTTCCAGAGATATGGACACATTTTATGTTTTTTAAAGAGACTATAAATACACTTATATAAACCCTTTGAACTGGCTCTAAGGGTTCTAGAATTGATGAACTTTTAATGGTTAAACTTTTATTAATAAAGTTAAATCTCAACAACAATGGCCAAATCGCTTTGAGCTAAAGCTGTGCATGAATGTAAGGAAAATAAAAAGAGCTTTGGATATGGAAAAAATAGCAACAGTTCACATTCATTAAATACATTTATTTGAAGGACTTATTGATTCCAAAACACCCACACATTTCGGAGTGTTGTCAAACACTTTTATGCAGCTGTGTTCTAGTGCAGCTGCCCTCTTGAGGAATATGAATCTCTGAACATGTAACACACTGGTGTTTGTCAGATCTTCTCGGCATTGTGTTCCGTTGTGTTGTTGCAATCCATACGCTCTCCAAACTTTCCCACAGCAATTTATGCGCCCAAGAATTCTCGCACTCAACACAGGCCTTTAGGGTTTAAAGACATGCAAGGAATGGCTTGATGCTTCCTCTCATTTGAATCAATCACAGGTGACCTTATGCAGCTACTGAGGAGCGAGCGAAGCCTTGATTAGGAGTGCCTATGCTTGTTAGCAACAATGTCTGTCTGCTATTCTGCATCCCACACATTCTAATCAGACTCTGACTCACGTACATGCACACACATATACAACTTTCTGTGGGTGATTATTATTATTATGCACAATGAACTCCACACCTTAACAATCAACATTAAATTGCTCTGCTTTAATGTTTGTTGTCAATATTAGCTGTTAATGAGTTTTCTTTGTTTTCATTTCTGAGAACAAAGTGAATACTGTAACAATATGCAGTATGTCACATTCATAAAGGGGACCAAAGTAGCACCTTTGCAATGATCAGACCAGTTTGTTTCTGCTTTTGCTTGAATACATAAAGAAAATCTTTAATCAATACAAAACAACAAAACAATTCAAACGAAGTAAAAGAGATAAAATGAAATATGCAGGTTGGTGGAAACATTAATCATTCAAAAATGATTTCCTTTCATACTCTGAAGCACATTCAGCACCATACAAGGTACCCGAGACCTTGTCAATGAGTTGTACAAGTTTAAGACTGGACTCTAAGCAAGTTCAGAGAGTCCAAAGTGTAGAGGCCCTGAATATATGGGCTGATTCCTTGAATGTTAAGAAATAAATCCTGGATATTCCATCCTAGTGATAAACAGGATATGACACATGACAGCAATCATTTTGAAATCTTATATAACAAATATAAGATTGAATAAAAGTCAACCATAGTTTTCTATCAACCTCATAATAGAAAGTTAGTCATAGCTTTCAAGAAGATGAAAGGGGAAGGCAACACGGACTGCCTCACAACTCTCATTTTTCAATAACCGTGGACTTTTCTTCTTTGCACTTTAAAGCCTTTTCTCTTCTCTCAGCTGGCGTAAAGCAAATTCCACAGCATAAAGAAGAGTGAGATTCCATATTGAGTTTAGCGTGTTGTGCACAAATCATGTTAGATGGAAGATTTAGAGCCGGACAGACTGGAGCTTGCCACTGACGGCAAGTCCTCATCCTCTGTAACAGCTGAGCCATTTCTCTGGACACAGTGGACTGATGGATTTCCTTTTTCTCCTGGACTGTTTTGGATAAAGCAAAACACGCCAACCATAGATCAGATAGGTTGGGTCACTGCCCCGAGAGTTTGAGAACTCTGCATATTCAAAAGTAATATGTGGTTGGTTGTGTTTACCATGTTCATGAGAAAAGTGTAGCACTTATTTCTTTAGCCTTGCTGGCTCCATGGGTGGAAATGTTTCTCAGTTGTCTGGTCCACCACTTTAGTTCAGACTCAAATATCTTGACTTTTTGATGGATTGGCTCAAATCTTGTACTGTTTGATACATCATACTGGCTTTGATGATCCCCTGACGTTTCTTCTAGAGCCACCATGAGCTGCTCACTGTGGTCTTGTTAAATGTTGGAGCTTGTGAAAGTTAGTCAGCATTGTCATTTACCATTTTGCACCTCCCCCTGTTTTCTCCAAACATGATTGAAATACAGAAAACACAGACTCATACATAATTTTTGAAGAGAGGCGAGAGGCGATGTCCGTTTTTCGTCGTCAGTTGCTTAGCAACGGTGTTTTCACTGCTTTAACTACTTTGAACATGATGCATTTTGCTCACTTGATTTCTTCTAAATACAATGACACTTGGAAGGCAGCAACAGTTGTTCCTCCCCCAGTTGCAACAAAAAGCAGAACTAGTCGAGGAAGTGTCAGTCAAGCTCGCTCTATTTACGCCCACCCAATCCTGAGAAGGCGTCTAATCAGCTGAATTATCTGAACACCCAGGTGAATGTAATGGGGAACTTTAATGAGAGTCTTGTTTGATTAATCTTAATTCATGAGCGTTTGTGTATTTTTTTTCTTCAATACAAATGATAAGCAGCAAACATTGCCCAAAAGAATCATTTTATTTTTTGGGACATATTTATTGCAATTTAATTACATGCAGTTCCTAACACAAAGAGATCAGCTTAATAGAAAAGCTTGCACTGAGTCAGATAAAGATTCTGTACAATACTGGAGCCAAGAAAGCAATGAAACCTTTGATATGGGGAGTGAGGAGACACAGTGAGGGAGCAGAAATAACAATTCAATGTTCCCTTTTTACTGGCACCTGACCCCGGCTTGGGAAAGCAAATTTATTTAAAAAATAAATAAATACGCTTTGGCTGGAGCTGTCTCTTTTGTATCTCTCTGGACCAAGACAAAGCGATGTGCAGATTGATGTATGAGGCAGAGGAAAATGAAAGTCTGGCTGAGTAAGAGATTGCCCAGGGTCCTGCTATCAACTCTCAAAATCGCATAAACACTATGACGATGAGAGCTGAGGGACAAGAGGGGAGGAGAAACGTACAGCAAAGGACAGCAGGAGAAGGAGAAAACAGTGAGAAAAAAAATGGGGGGAAAAGGGGACAGAGACATCAAACGAACAGGCAGATTTAGAGACAGATTTGGGAATTCAAGCGCTAAGTGTCTGCGGCAGAAACAAAAGACAAACCAAAATGACACATTGATACATTGATAGTGTTATAAAATAGAAGGGGTGACGCAGGGAGGGAGGGACGGTGCCTTAAATGGAGGGAAAATGTTCAAAAATGGAAGTGAAAGATTAAAGGAGGAGACTGCGAGCTTTAATCTCACCGCAGAGCCACAAACCCTCTCTCCTGGGTGGTGAGGTAGTTACACGCTAACCAGAAGAGCTGGGGGGCACACGCAGAGGAGAGGGTAAAGATGAAGGGATAAAAGGGGGAGAAAAGTGCTGACTTTAATACTGTGCTTTGTTTCTGTTGTGTTTCGCAGGCCTCTTCTAAGGTGTTCTTTTTTTCTTTTGAAGCAAGTGTTATCCATGCTTCTTACTGATTCTCACCTCACTCTGACATGCTCTCTCCCCTTTTACAGTCAGATTCAATCAGATTCTTCTCTCCCATTGTACCATTTTGTGCACACGTGTATGTGATCCTGGTGCATTTAAAGGCCCTAAAAACTATTTCTCTGTAACATTAATATTCATGAGTGAATGAGCAACAGTTATTATTCAGGTGGACAGATGATCACAAACTGGGATAATTGTTTAATTTGAATTTATTAACATTGCCTCATAAGCATGTAAAAGGAAGAAAAAATGGACTATTTAATTAGTATTTACTCTTATTTGTCCATTACTTTGTTGTAGACAATAAAGGCCTAGAAGTTGATTTTTGTTCTTGTAGTGTAACATCAGATCTGTCATTTACAAATTTGTCTTGTTAGCCCTCATGAGATGGGAACAGTTGCATGCATGATTTAAAAAAAAATACTAATGGAAATACAATAATAAGAAATGCAGTTCTTTTACAGCTGAGCTCCATCTAGAGAGAAAAGAAATGACAAAAACATGAAAATATAAATCTCTCAGCACTCCTGGACTTTTTGAAAATAGTATTTGTGTAGCAGCATCACTCATTGTAAGAAGCTGATTGAAAAAGTAGGTTTTTAGAGTTTTTTAAATCTCCTTTTTATTGTCAGTGTTACAGTAGATTCATGCTTTTGTTTCTACCTCTTTGCTTCATGTCTGTGTGTGTGTGTGTGTGTGTGTGTGAGTGAGTGTGTGTGTTCTCACAATGAGTGACAGAGAGGCAGTTCCTGCCTCAGAGACCCAAAGAGCTCAGGCTAGTGTGTCGGATGCTTCACTGATCCGGGTCGAAGCTTTTATTTCTGCATCCCCCCTGAATGGACAGCCACGGTGTCTGTCAGGTCAGCCTTGGCAGTGCTGACCCTACATGGCAGCCAGCACCTGAACTAGCAGATGTGACTGTACTATACTGTGAGAGTGTAAAATAACACAGCCTTGTCTGAAATATTACCTGTAATTTATAAGAGTAGACTCCTGGTTTTTGATTTGAAGTTTCCTTTGTGCACAAACTTTGTAATTTTAGTGTCATACTACAATTTAGTTCGATCCCTTAACACTTTTATACAGGTTAAAGACAGTCTAAAGCTGTGATTTCTTGTCATCCATGAATCATAAGGTGAATATGAGATCAAGCTGCCGCTGCAATTCCCTCTATCTGTTTCACTGGGGCGGAAATAGTCTACCATAGTTACAGCAGGCTCCAAGCTAGGCCTTAGGCATCAGCCAGAGCTGGGAGGAAATTTCCCCTAAAGGAGAGGACCTAGAATAGCATCGTTTTAAAGGAGTGGGTGTCCAAAACAACTTCTGATTGGCTGACCTCTTTCCAGACAGTTGTCAGATTACACCAACCAGTGGATTGTCATCTAAATTACATTTTAACTCCATTGCTCCATAATTATAAGTGTTCTTTCATAGTATTACTGTTTAATTTCTGAAGCGATTTGCTTTGAGGGGCCTATGTGAATAACAAATTACTTTTTTTCCTCTACGCTTAATTATTTATTTTTTTTGTTCCAGCAAAAATATTATGAAATGGTGCATGTTTCAAACAGTGAAGAACAAGCTTTGGATAAAGATGTATAGCTCTAGTTCTTAGGTGATATATTTCAGTGACTCCACACAGAAGCGGTTACAGCCTCTAATCATTTACTTTCATTGCAGGATAGCTCATCAATAGCTGGCTGTGACAGAGATGTTGTTGTTTGACGACAATCATTAATTCATTCTATCATTGACGTTCTGACAGAGAGGGCTTTGTCACAGGAACCACTTTTCAAATTATTATACAGGCTATTCGTCAGAGGTCTTTATTTTTCTCGTTTACTGAGAGATTGCTTATCAAGGTCAAATATATAGCTATACAGAGATGGATCTAATTCTTTTGTGGTAATTGTTCATATACAGCAAATCAGCTTTTAGCCTTAGAAAGTCCAAGGCCTCTTCTCTACACACATACTGTGTCCACGTAAATGTGTTTGACTGCACAATCATTAGACAGAGCACTGAAATAATGCAAATCACTTTATGTTAAATTACAAATGTTCAGATGAATTTTTATAATACCAGTGCAACACATCACAGGGAATCACTTCATTGAACACAGGACAGTCTCATATAATGACAGGTTAATATGCTGCAAACATGTATGCTTACATGAAACTGTGGGTATGGTTATTCTGGCATGTGTCACTCATGTTTCTTTCTTTTAATGAAAGGATCAAAATAAATGCAGCAGAAGTCCTTCCTTATCAAAACTTGGTGCCTACATTACCCAGAATTTAACTCAGTTGACACACAGTTAATTCCGTGATTTGGGTGTGTTATGCTAGTGGTGGTTAATGTAGCCTATAGCCTCAAGTTGTAATGAGAAGTAGACTACAGAGTTCTGGTAAACTCACTTCTTTCTAATTCACACCACTGCTCCATCTGGAGCCAGAAGAAGACTTTATAAAACTTTTTCCACTTATAACGGAGTCCTTCCCGAGGCCTGTAAACAGACTTTGATGAATTTCTTTTTTGACTCCAGACTACATTTTGAATGGAGGACAAGCATTGCTGCACTGCTCTCTGTGAGTTGAAAGGTGTGGGCAAAGCACCTCTTGAAGATCTCAAATGTATGAATCTGTTGAAACTTCTGACCCCAGCCACGATCACAGCTAGGTATGGTCAGGTGTTGTTGTACTTGTGTGTGTGTGTGTATGATTCTATGTGTGTCCCAGCTTTTTAATGTGGGCTATCGCAACCCTGCTCACATAATGTTATTTATAACTCGCCACTGTTTTGCAGCCTGCTTTCATGTCACAGTAAAGCACCCCATGGGACATCTATGTATCCGCATGTACATGTCTGCAATGTCTTGAGGGCTGCATAGGATTTGAACTTCCTTACATCTCCCCTTATCTCTCCTTCCTCCCACTTTATTACCCGGCTCTCACCCCTCTCACTCTTTGTCCATACACCTACTCCTGTTTGACCTTCCTACTCCGTGGCCTCTCCTCCCTCTCTCCCTGGGCTTGGGCTGTGGAGAGGTGTCCTTATCTCTGATGACAGTGGGCTTGTTGCCAGCCAGGCCGCCACTTTGCCCCCAGCTAGCGCAGCTCTCAAGAGAGACAGAGGGTCAGGGATCAGGGGAGGTACCACAGACTGACCCACTCCGCCAACACAACAAACCACAGCAAAACATTTTTCAGCAGTGTCTGCTGCATGGCTGGGGACAAGCGTTTGAAGTTCAGTGCAACTCTTGTCACCAGCTATATCTTATGTTTACCATTTTTACTTTATTGTAGCCTCTGGTAACATGGTCCACAGACCACACAGTAAATATGGACACTCTGTTCCACAAATGTACATTATGTTCTGGTTATATTTTCTCAGGGGGGATATGGATTGGAAGGGAAAAAAAAAAGCCTACCGGGTAATAATCACAGTTTTGAGGGCACATAGGGGCTATGCAAGTTTCAATTTCACACTCTACTCTCCTTCCCCACCCGTTTGCTCAGTCTCTCTCTCCCTCCCTCTCCAACTCTCTCCCCTTTCTCTCTTTTTCAGTAATCCTCTGAGGCAGTGCTGACAGCAGAGGTATGATAGAGGAGGGCCTGCTGGAGCGGAGAGGGAAATGATCTGCTAATGGTACACTCTCTCCCATAGGACACCTGCTTACACTCCACAGCCCTGCTGCTCACTCAGTCGGTGTGCGTGTGTGAGACATAGAGTGTGAGCCATATCCTCATCCATGTGTGCCTTTTCTCAATCAGTATACCCCACTTTCATTTCCCTGCAACTTCCTGCCTCCATAATCTTTCCAGTCCGACTCTTTTTGCTGCTTTTTGATTTTATTCTGTTTAGTTGCCACTTCTTCTCTTTTTAATTGTCATCTCTCTTGAGTTCTTATTCCTACAGAAATCCGTCAGCGTGTAACATCAACTTTTCAGAGCTCATCAGATCATGCCAAGCTTGATTAAAACTATCCACACTTGATCATTACACCCATGGCGGTAACAAAGCACACAGCAATTAATAACCGCTCTTCACAGTGGCTTTGTTGGCCAATTTCGACTCCCTCGCGCTCGGATAATAAACAATCAGCAAATTTTACATCCCAGTAAAACTTTATGAACACGGCTCGATGTGTCTCCCCAGCTGCCTCGCTTGTCTAATGTCTCAGCTTTGCTCCCTGACTCCCGCAGCCACTTTCTCCTTCTCTTTTGCCCGCAGTCATTTCTTGCCATCCCTCCCGTCCCTATGCACCAAGCATGTTAGTTATCTATTTAAGTCAGCCCTGTGTATAGCTGCATTTCAATAGGCTGAGAGAAAATTATTCCAACCTCTTTCCCATTACACCCCATAGCAACAACCCATGCATTCAATCTTGTACCCACATCCCATCATCTACATAGGCATAGTGTGGAAAATGTTAATATGTATCATGTATCGTAGCTGACAACTATTTCATGAACACCCAAGAGATTATCTAATATTTATCTGTGTAATCATGAAATTGAATCTATTAAAGTAATATATATTCTAATGGAATGATATAACCATATTCAGATGGCTTCAGGAACCAATGGGGGAAAATGAGCATCATTAATTGGTGTTTCACACTGTAGCAGCAGGCCACATGGGATAGATCTGATACCGTGTGTAGCCCAATACCTACCATGAAGATATGGATGGGAATTTGAATTTGTGAGTCAGTGTATTTGCGTATGACTCCTGCCCAGCCTCCTGGCGACGGGCTACCTGAACACGCGGTGAGTGGGATGTGTCCTCCACAGGGACCTGATCTGGGCTTTGGCTTCGCCCCAGCCAGCCAAAAATTGGAATGGGTGAGTGGAAGGATGAGGGAGTTTGGGGGGGGGGGGATCAAGAGCCTCTCTGCCCAGCAACGGGGCTCCATATGTGGGGAGCAGAGTGAGACGTCTCCCAGATCAACCACCATCTGGGAAAGAGGACAGTATGCCAGGAAAAGGGAGAGGGAGAGGGTGAAACACAAAATAAATGGCTTGAAAAGCTGACAAAGTGAAGGATTGAGAGCAGGAGAGGAGTAGGAATTCATGGGGGGAAAGATGGATTGATAGGAGGGCTGACAGAAAGAAAAGCAACTGATTTAGAGGGATGTTGTTTTCATCCGCTCTCTTGGCCCAACAACCAACACTTAAGCTTTTTCTCCAAATGTTGAGCCTCAGTCCCTTGTGTCATCCCAGTGACGTTATGTGAGTAGAGTATGTGTATGCATGAGGGCCTGTGTGTAAAGGGGGGTAAAATGGTAAAACCAATTCTCCTTACTTAAGAGAACCTTACCCTCCATTTCTCCATCCCAACCCAATCATGGTACTTCCCCTCAACCCTATGTGCACTATCCCTGACAGAGATCTAGACACACTGTGTCTATGTGCATATATGTGTATATGCAAACCTCTGATGGGAGCTTCCGAAAGCACTACAGTTTTCCAGCCCTTGTCATATTGGTTACATTTTATTGAGGACATCTGTTGAGATGGGGTTTGGCTGTTTGCCTGATAATTTACAGAAACTTTAGAAAGAGATTAATGGAAACTCTACTTTTTGGGCAGGATTCAGTAAATGTAGATGCATTTGTCTGTGTAGTTGTTATTATCATATTAACCCTCAATTTACATTACTTAGGAAAAACATGACAAGAATTAATGCTCCAATTTTACCTGATTATTATTATTATTATTATTTTAAACCAAATTCTATGTAACTACAACAACAACAATAATGAGAATAATAATAAGAATTATTTATATAGCATCCTTCAAAACTAAAGTACAAACTATTTACTACTAACAATAAAAGGAGAGATACTTGAATAAAATTAAAAAAATAAAAGTCAGTACAAACATGTTACAAATGCCTCACAGAACATAGCAGATACAGTGTATATAAAACCTAAAAAAGGTGTCAAATGAAAACTAGTTATTCAAAGGCTAACCAATAAGAATACGTTTTAAGAAGTGATTCAAAAGAAGATAGTGATTTAGTAAGTTTGAGCTCCTCAGGCTCCCCAGGTCAGTCCAGAGCTTATAGGTACTCTAACAGCAAAGGCATGACCCCCTCTAGTCTTAAATTTAGACACAGGTATAGCCAGCAGGTTTTTGTCTGAGGACCTCAGGCTGTGCACAGATTGGTAGGGGAAGAGCAACTCTGAAATATGATCTGGAGCCTGGCTGTGAAGAGCCATAAAATTAATCAATAACATCTTAAAATCAATCCTAAACCAAATCAGGAGCCGGTGTAGCAATGCTAAAAGTGGAGTAATGTGTTCTCTTTTCCTGTTTTTAAAAGTCTGTACTAGTGGAAGCCTGTTCAATGATCCATGGTTTACCACTGTTAAAAAACAGTAATCCAACAATTAGAGCCACAGGCATATAAAACAACTTCAAAAATTTTAACTTGATATCTTGGAGACATTTTCTCATCTAAATAAATAAGATTTATTTAAATGATAAAACGGGGTTGGACAAGCTGATTTGATATTCCACACGGAGGCTTGATGTTCTCTGCAATGGCACCAAAATATGGCTCAGTGTTCACATGTAGGTTTTCTGGGCCAATGACAAGGACCTCAGTCTTCTTAGAGTTCAGCTGAAGAAAATGTGTGGACATCCAGTCTTTTATGTCTCTTAGACAGGATCAATCAGAGGTGTCACTGAGCTTTATGGGAATATATATTTGAGTATATCCGCTCAACAATGAAAAGCAGTCTGCGTGCGATGTGACAAAGGGGAAGCATATACGCTGAAAATATGACTGAGCTTAAAATTGAACCCTGGGGCACCCCGTATGTTGTCAGGGCCAAAGATGAGTCACCGTCACCCCCAGAAACAAAAAATGTGCTGCAAATTTGTATCTGATAGACAGAACCAACCCAGTGCTGTTTGTTTATCAGAATACCGTGATCCACTGTGTCAAAAGCTGCACTTGCCAACATCTCTCTCCAGCATCTTCATTCATAAATCAAAATTTACAGACAAGTGAACTTTTCAGAATTTCTACATCCCACTAGAAAGAAGTGAGAAAATATGTTTCTTTGTTCATATATATGTTGTATATTTACTTATCTACAATTAACAGGCTTTTTGAATAATTCATAATTGCTGCATAAATATTACAAAAGTACTGTGGTTATCAGTAGTAGTAGTAAATTATAAGTTATAGTAATATTATTGTTGCTCCTGCTTTGCTTTTCCCCGATGTGGGGTTAATAATTCTCTAGGTTATTTTTGTGTCTGCTCTCAAAGTCTCCCTCTTGTTAAGGCTCACACAGAATGCCTTGGCTCCTGTTTGCAGTGACAAACTAATCAAAATGTTGCACTGTAATTGGTGGGTGGTGATGTGTAGCCTGTAATTACTGCAGTCAAGGTTGCTTTTATTTTGCAGCACCATCCTTGAGGGATGAGGGAGAGG
Organism: Lates japonicus; assembly: GCA_033238685.1. NCBI lineage: Eukaryota > Metazoa > Chordata > Actinopteri > Centropomidae > Lates > Lates japonicus. The sequence goes on from BRZM01000031.1 coordinate 1,639,888, forward strand.
GTCAACATTGCACAGTCTTGGAGGCTGCAGTTTGTCAGCAGTTGAAAACCTATTGTCATGCCAGACTGTCATCTCTTAAACAAGGAAGACATTCTTGTTTCTTGAGTCAATTGGATCTTGTGTGGGCTCAGCATGAGCAAACAATGATATGTGTTTCATTATTTGTACTTACCTGGGATCACTTTGTAGCGATTTGTCTTCACTTTGGCAGTAAAGACGTTTTTTTCAGCTGATCAGGAGCACATGGATGTTCACTATTCATTGCACTAATTGCAACGAAGGATTAAAATGCCAGCAGCAGAGAACAAAGAGATGAAGACTTAAAAGCTATCCATGGAAAAGACTATAAACACAGGACAATGCGAAAAGAAAGAAATGCCATGAGTGTATTAAATGAAAAAAAAATGTTGAGTAAAAATAAACCAAAGCAGCTTTTCATCTTTTTAAAAACGGCAGGAAGGTTTGATGCCTCATGGAAGTGAGCTTGTGTCAAAAAATGAAAAAGAATTAGACACTGTTATGTGCTAATAGACGGTTCCCTCAGAATCGTGACGTTATGTGATAGTGTAAAAGTGAAGATCTGCAATTGTGGGCTTTGTGTTACTTCAAAAGTCTGTTTCTAAATGAAACACTTTAATACAGAGTCGCTCTGCTCGGAAAAGGATCACAGCTAGCAATAATAATGTCTACCAAGTATTCGACTGTTTTATAAACATGAGAAAGTGTGAATTAGCGAGCATGATGCTTTCTCCAATCTCCTGTATACAACCAATGTTGTCTTACTGTGACCTTAGCAGACTCATGGATGTATCATTCTGCTCTGCGGGCAAGTTGATTCGCTGTCACTGGATATTTTGACATATAAATTGAGATATACTGGGTCTAGCTTTTTAGAACTAACTATATTAGATATGATAACAAAGCTGCGTGTCTGTCACCTGAATTCTTATTCTTCCAGCATACTGAATTTTTAAACATGAGCACTTGGAGTCAGCCACATACAGTGTCTTCTCCAATGAATTCGGTCTACTAATTACTAGGAAATGAAATACCTTCTCTTCCCAGCCCCAACGCTACGGCCTGTTTGGCAGATGATTTCCAGATCCCCAACGAAACTATTCCATTAAGTACACCTAGCTAACATCCATGAATCTAACGATGACGGTCAGGTTAATGGAAGGTAAAGAAGACATGCTTGTTGAAATGTGTGGTGGGTCTGATTAAAAACAATAACAAATGTGAATGTGAATTAAAGTAAGAGGCAAAGCAGTTGAGCTAAGCAGTTCAGTTAAGTCTATTATTATCAATTGGCTGTCAGTGACAATATGACCTAACCAACTGCAAATACATTAGTCTTTGTCAGCTACAACAATAAGCCCGGACATGTAAAATATTAATCAACCACTGTATGAGCTCTAAGACATCTAATGCAACTAGATGAAATCAGTAGTAAGAAAATTCTATATACCATTGTGACAAATGCAAACACAGATATTATAGAAGTAATCATACCAGTGAAAATGTCAAATCTTGAATAATCATGAACCAGAACAGAAGTTCATGATTAACACACTGACCCTGTAACCAGACACAAATATAAATGAATGTCATGCCAAAAAATGCCATCACTTGTTAAAGGGGAGCTGGCAATAACAGTATTATAGTAATTACTAGTGTTGGCAGTTTCACCCACTTTATCCACTATGTTACAGTTCTCTACCCACCATTACCATGGACAACTGGGAAATAATTCTAAATAATTTGAAATGCATGTAAAAGACATTGTATTATTAATTTATTATTTTACTTTGAAATTCTTTACTGCACATCCTGCTGGTTATTTTGATCAAAGACATATCACCACTTCAACGCCTATATGTGGCACCTCGTTATATTCCCAGCAAAAATTGTTGCTTTTAACAAAGACAAACAAAAAAAGTACTAATACAGTATTTGACTTAAACTAACTGTTATACACTACTTATCAATGTGACCAGTATCACCAGTTCATCAGAGATGAGAGGGCACTAACATGCTCAGCCCCCCTTTCTAGGATTCTGTGTGATCTCACCCAATCAACATGAAGCTGTAATTTTTCATCAGCAGTGATTGTCGCTCTCCTTCTACATGCAGCTGATTGCCCATTTTTGCATGTTCATCAGCATGTTTCACCTCCTCATGCTCGACCTACAGAACATCCTCCACATTTCTGCTTGTAAAATGGGGCATAATGGTCCTGTATTAGTCTTTTCAGCCATGGCTTGATTAAACAGAATCTGCCACTGCAATAACTCAATTTTTCCAACTACTCTGATTTCTACATTTGTGATTTGCAGCTGATTTCTTTTACTTCTATATTTCATATATTCTCATTATGAAGACTGCCAGTAGGAAATGGTCATTGTCTAATAACACAACTGTTTCCTTTCTCCTCCTGTGTGATGTTGTTTTGCCACTATTATCCTTCCACCAGTGTTGCTGTGCCCAAGAGGGCACTATTTGATGTCGGAATTGGTGTCTTGCCACAGAGGTGGGAAATAGGAAATGAGATTTGTGGCCTCTCTAAGGGATCGGCTTGATTGTGGCAGCAAGTTAGCCTCAACCTTGGTCTGCATTCTTGATACTGCTTGGTATTTTTAATATCAATATTCCCTTGTCTAAATTAAGGCAGCAGAGACTTTAAAGGACTTTCAATACCACCTCAAAACCAGCAAGAGAGCAGAGATGCTATAGATTGCAGTGCACTGTGCCCTCACTGAGTTTATGTGACATTTATAATATAAAGTATTAGTCTTGATAATATGAGAGAAATTTTCACAAATTTTCTGCCACAGGTACTGTAAAATGTCATAAATGTCACTACAAGAGCTGTCAGACCTTGGCATTTTTAACAACGTATTGAGTGAAAATGAATCCAAAGTCATTTCTGAATGTTTTCTATGATTTTTTTTTTGTGCTATCGTGTGGGCGAGACTTCTACATAAAGCACTTTTTGAATAGGAGAACCTTTACTTTCTAGTGCATTAGTTCCTGAACTCAACAAAACATCTCAAAGACACATCACAGATACTCTCCCAGCCTTTGGTGAACAAAACAATAACTGAAAAAACAAACTTGGAATAACAAAACAGAGATGCCAAACAGAGAGAAAGTATATCTGATTGCAAAGTAATGAAAAATGACTGATGAAAAAATATGGGTGATGAATGATGATGACTCCCCTACTATTCTTCAGAGGCAGACGAGTCTTACAACTGTGCCAGTAATATCTCTCAAAGCAATACATTGTCATGGGTTGCTAAACTCACTCTTTGAATCATATGGCCTTGTTTCGCTTGAAATACACTTGTGTGAGCAGCACATTAGAAAAATGTTGTAAAGAGAACAATGCAATATGACTACAAGGTTGGACGCTCATCCTTTTGTCAGACACAAATAATGTGTGATTCAAATAAAGTGATTCTAAAATATTGTAAAAGGCTGCATGCAAAGACATTCTCCATTTATGTGGATTGATACACAATGACACACCTATGAGCCAGCTCAGTAACCCTATTAACTGGGTAAATATTAGATGATTTCACACCTCACAGTTTACATCCAATGCCTGAATTCAGTGCCAGGGAATAGCACGCCCTTTTTATGGCAAGTTCACGTTCAGCGACAGACCTGCAATAGACATTCATTTAATTAACTATGAGAACTATCTTTACCAATCTTTCCCTAAACTTAACCATACTGTAGTTGCAATGAGGAATTTTTAAACTGGACTGGACTGGAATTTTTGTTCTCTCATGAAAAACAACAGCATCAGTCATTCCAGCAAGTGTCTTACGTTTGTGATCAAGTGACAGAACCCTCTAGTGGCAGAAATTATGACAGGAGCTAATGAAAAAGTTGGGGGATGGTGTTAAAGAGGCTGAGGTTGATGGATCAACTAAACATGGGGCTTTAACCTAGTAGACTGCTGAACAGGAACACATGTCCTAATCTTAATCTTAATGAAGCAGTTATTTTAACCCAAACACACAATGTTTCACAAACTTTAACCAAACTGTTTTGTTAACCTCAATGTTGTTACATTGTCAAACAGATTTATTTTTCAACTCTGTTTTGTGATGATTTGGAAGGCACTGATGTGCCATTCTAAAGGGCAGTTTCAAACATATTCATGCAATCATTCATTCAGTCATTTAATTTGGAGAACTTGTTTGGAAGTCCAGCTACTAATAGCATGTATCAGGAGGCACCTAAAACGATGATTCTAGTTTATTACATCTTACATCTAATTTTTGCTGGCTATTGGTAGGTTGTTATCGGTGATAATAATATTGTAGTGCAGTTGAGTTTTGGTGTGGAATATTACCAGCTTTTTGCATAGGCTGCCTGTCAGTTTTGCCTCCAAACAAAACAGTTTAGGTAATCTGGCAAGGCTTGTTTACAACCTGCCTCGTCGTTCACCATTTGTGTTTCTTTTTGGTGACATCGATATGTTCTCGGCAAGTACTTTGGTGAGTGGTATCACATCTATCGAAATGAAGGCCAGAACTGTTAAAAACCTCACCCATGTTTCAGTAAACATCCTTTAACAAGACCAACAAATATACAGACAAATATAAAGTATAAATTTCTCCATTTGGAATTTTGAGAACTAATTTTTTCCTCAGAGGAGTTTACAGAGTAAAGTAAAATTTGCATTTTAATTTCAGTTGGGCGTTAAGCTATCTTAAAGGTCTATATTCATTTTCCAAAGCCTCAGTTTCCTCTGTGTTTCGATATTTTGATGTTCTTTTTCATTTTTATGAGGGAAGAAACTTGGAGCAAACACAACCGACAGCAACATGAATCCCCCTCCCACCCTTCCTCTGCTTCTTCCTCCAAAAGAAAGCATTTAAGTGGAGCGCAGTGATGTGAAGTTTCCATTCTTCAGTAACAGCTTTGTGACTAAGCTCCAGTATTGCTAATGCATAGCCTACGATTAATGACTGTTTCCTAATTAACACCCATCCGGGCAACACAATTAAAAATAACTTCAAAGAAAAACGTAAGCTCTAAAAATACTAAGCAGAGCAGGAACTGAAATAAACTAGTCAGTCTTACCACAAGATAACACACTCACACGCACTCACACACACACACAATTCTATATGGCTCTATCACCACAGCCATAAGCATTGCTTAATAAGATAAGCATTTCAGACTTCTGTATTTACTATCCCATTATTCCCAGAGATTTAGCACTACCCAAGGGTAACTTAAACTTTATAATCTTTTGTGACCATTCAGATATTGTTTTGTGTAATCACCAACATCTATAGAATACCACCTAACAGCTGAATTGTCTGCAGCAGACAATCCAGCTCATGTATGCAATCCACCTCATTATGATTCATCTCTTCTACAATTGAGCTGAGAGTTATCGCTGGGGAAAATTATAAACAAACCTTCTTCTCGCTGCATCACATCTGTCCTGGCCGTTGCCTGATTGCTTTGTGGGCACTGTTTAATTGCCAATTAGGGGGAGGCCAGGACAGCAATCACAATAGGTATACAAGTGTTTGTGTGTGTGTGTATTTCAGTATGTGTAGGAGGCAGTATGCCATACAAGGTAAACTGGTGGTACTTCTCAACATGTGTGCTGTACATTCAGGAACATAATCTTACAAACAGACAGATTTTTGTTGTTATAAGTGATATGTGAGGCAAAGCGGAAGGTGGACTGAAAGGTTGTGGCAGAGGGATTCACAGAGGTGCATCTTCCTGTGCTTTTTCCAGCAAACAACACATTTACAATCTGATGATAGCGTTATGAACCATATGCTTTCTTTGCCTAAAGGGAATGCGATCATTTGTCTAAGACTATCTGACAAAAAAGTAGCATAAAATTGTATAAAATTGGAAAGTGCAAAAAGACACAAAGTCTAATTTCCTTCATGAGAATCTATCCACCAGCTGTATCATTGCAATATTATGCTGCAAATGTATAACAATAGCTTGCAAATTGTGCACTAAATCAACAAGGTATACATAATTTGGTGACATACAATATTTGTACATTATAATGAATATGGCCTGGGATATGTTTCTTTTCTTGCAAGTTTGATGAGCTAGAAGGAATAAACTGCTCACTTATTTATTTTAATGAAGAAATATATCACCACATAGACATTCACGAGTAGTGACATAGAAAACACTTGTTAGTAGGATAAATTCATTGTGGGTTTTGGCCTTTCCATGGGGTTTGTTGATGATAATGGAGCCATATAATTACGACAATTTTATTCTTTAACAAAGTGCGTAGGACCTCAGGGTATAAACATATGTAAGTGCCGATTATGTGGCAAAAACATGAACTCGTGCTGGTGACAGTCTCTGTGGCTTTATGTCTTCCTGCAGTTTGAAAATCCCAGTGTTTAGTTTGACCTTTTCCAAGTCAGTTTTCCCTCTCTCTTCTTTAATTTTTAATGGCTTTCTACTCAACCTTTTTTTTTTTAAGAGCATGCTTTGAGAATCAGAAAACTTCAGGTTCAGGTTTGGATTGACTGGCTCTGTAGTAGTTGCCAGTAGCTGCTCTTGTGCTCTTTGTTTTTGATAGTAGGAGGACAGTGTATTTATTAACCTCCGAACTGAGTAACACAAGATAAGATAAGATATTTAGCCCACTTGTGGGAAATTTAACTCACACTCAAAGATTTTTGTTTATATTGCTCCAATTTAGATTCATCAGGACCCACTTTTTTGGGGTATGCCTTCCTCATGATACAGTGTGTGTGTGTGTGTGTGTGTGTGTGTGTGTGTGTGTGTGTGTTGTCAGGATAGAGAGACTCGACTTGGACCTAGTTATCACTTGCACATTAACATGTCTGGTTGATGCAGTACTGCTAACTCCATCCTTCACAATAAAAGATGGTGGCAACACACTGCAGGTTTATTTCAGAATTAGTCTATCTGATGAGATTTAGGGCAGCAGGTCTCATTTTGTTGGAGGGATTATGTTTACTTTATGGTTTAAATTTGCATTTGAGTGATTGAAATAAATGTAACTGGTACACCCACTTGTGAGTTTAATACGTATATTTCTACAGTCTAAAGTAAGCCAGCACAATAACTGTACTTTATATAAATTTGTGAACCTTGAGTTTTTGTTGCTCAGAAAAGTTTTGTTTTAGTTTTAGTTTTTTTTAAAGCTGCAATTGGCAGTGGTTTAATAGGGGCATACAAAGTGGCTACCTCTGTAACTGGAGTCAAACTGCCTATAGCCTTGTAACATGCCTATTTTAGCTTAAATTTGCATCCTCTCTCATACCCCATTTCTATTTTTTTTTTCTTTGATTAAAGTGAAGTAAACTTCCCTCTCAAGAAGGTAGCAGATGTCACCAGTTTACATAATATGCTGATTTGCATATGAACAGTGTCACAGTCCAGGCTACAAATGTGAATGGGAAGTGCAGTAATCATTAGTCAGTTCAAATTGGCATCAGCTGTACTGATCTTTCAGCAAATGGTTTGGGAGTTACCATAGTAACATTGTCTTTTCAAAGTAAAAGTTTCCAGTCACTAATTGCTGAGAATTGAAGCAGTGAAAAAGTTTGGCAGCAGTTGGAGGGGGTTTCAAAGGGGTTGCGAGCCAAAGAGTAGTTTTAATTTTACAGCCATTTTACTCCCTGAAAGTTGGAAAGATGATCAAATGTATTTAGATGTTTTTTTGTTTGTTTGTTTGTTTTTGTTGTTGTTGTTTGTTTTTGTCAGTTTCATGCTACATAGTTTCAGTGGAACTACTGTTGGTACCACTGTAACTGCCAGCTGCTGAGTTTTTGTTTCCAAATGCTCCAGTCCACTCACATGTTTGACACAGTAAAGCTTTCACAGATGTGCAAGGTTGTCCTACACACAGGCACGAGGTGAACATGAGTGCAGTGACAGATATTGCTCAGATTTGCTGGTTTGATTGGACTTGACACACTGTGCTGACATTTGGCAAGGACAATTGATTATTCAATAACTGTCAGACCATGATAGATCGCAACTGAATCACAGGCAAGGTGCGTGGTCTGCAGCTTTTTTTCTTTTCTTTTTTTTTGCAGTGGCTCCACACTGTGCTCCAGTTTGGTGGGAAATTAATGTAGTTTACAACTGCAGTCATCTGAGATCAAGGGATGTTTCCACTCACTGCAGTCATTGTACTTTACTGTGTATTTATCGATCTGCAACATGTTGCTGTCACTTCTCCTATATTATACAATACACATGATTAAACTACAATGTTTCCCTTGGATTGTTTGACCCTTAACTCCCATGTGGCTATAGTTTATGTCTTGATATATTTTTCAAGGCGAAAGCTTTGGAAGTCACCAAACAACAGAATCCACTTGTTAAATCTTTATGTGATGATAAAATAAGAGAAGAAGGCCAGAGTTTGTCATGTTTATTGTATAAACTACACTGACTGGTATTTTACTTTTTATTCTTTTTAAATATATATTCAAATATTCATAGTCAGGTCAATAATGGCAGCAAGACAAGGAACGGCAACACTGTGTCACTGTGTTGTGTACAAAATGTTAATTTGGAACTGCTTAATGTTTAATTCGGTTTGTTTAAGCTGTTAAACAAATCTTCTGAGTTTGTGTCCTCTTTTTATCATTAGTGTCCAAATGCTGAAGTTCCCATACCACAAATTAATTACAGCGCGCTCGTAAATGCCCTCGAATGTGCCATCATTAAACATTCTTTGAAATGTAAACAACTATTAAACCAACTTCCAAGCGCTCTGGAGCTTTGTATAGAACACTGTTATATGTATCAGGCTTTTTATGATACACATTTTGGTTTATTGAAAAGATAAAACACACACTCTACAAAGTTCTTTGGAGCCCATAACAAAATTCAACTTATTTTTGCTTCCTAATGCATAGATCTGTACTGTATTTATCACTGCAGAAAATGGCCAGCTGTTTGACCAGATTTCCACCTTCATCACTTCTATAAAAAAAAAAAGAAAGAAATAGCATGTTGGCTGGCTGGCTGGATGGATGATAAATAGATTGGATGGATGGATGGATGGATGGATAGATAGTTTGTTCAGTTTGTTGGTGTCTCTGGGTGCTGCTGCCCCAGCAGATTGCAGCAAAGAACATTGCATTTGCCACAGCGGATTGGTAAAAGATTTTTTGACATTTTGCTGCACACATTAAAGGACCTAAGCTTCCTCAATAAATAGAGTCTGTAGCTTTCCTGTAGACAGCCTCTGTGTTGCATTTCCAGTCCAATCTGTTGTTTGGTGGAGTCCAGGGTATTTGTATCCCTCCTCTACCTCCACCTCCTCTCCAAGGATGCAAATGGTGGTTAACATGGTCCTGGTCCTCCTAAAGTCCATAACCATCTCCTTGGTCTAGGGCACATTCAAGAGCATGTGGTTGTCCCCACACCATGCCACAGAGCAGTCCATGCGGTCTCTGTGCTCTAATACTTTTTACATTTGACTATCATGGCTTCAAATCTCGTATCCAGAGATAAATATATCTTCAACAAACACAAACAGAGCCCAGATCAGTGTGCAGAGTCATTTCTCAGCCTATTGGTCTCATAGATTCGACCTCTAGATTGACTACAAGGTAGCCAGAGTCAACCAACCATCTTGAGTCGTGACAGTCTCGTAAATTGACTACAGTAGACTGCAACTATTAAGTCAGTATTGGTTTCTTGTTACCATGACCACAATTGTCCCCTGACCTTTATTGTAAGGTTCTCTATCCCTAGTGAAGCTGTCATTTTAACCCAAACCAAGACGTTTTTTCAACCTTTTTCAGTCATTTAATGGTGTATGAACATCTCTTCTTAGAATTAAGAACTGATGTAAAGTTCTTGAGTATAATACAGTGAAGTATTGTATTCCTATTTCTCTATTTCTATTACTTCTTTTCTTCTACTAAAGTTAGCATGCTAATCAGCTACTCCCAGCCCATCCTTTCTCATAATTTCACTTTGTGATAGTTAGTCACTGAAGCATCCAGTCTGCCCTCAGTCCAACATGAGAGGTTGAAGAAGTAGCTCTGCCCATATATTCTAACCTCTTGCCTTATAAACACAGTGCTGGCTCTTGGTAAGGAAACAGCTCGTAATGCCAACATTGGCTATGTAGCCATAGTAAACACTTAATATAGCACCTTTAAATAGCAGCTTGTCCTGGCCACTAGAATATAAGAAGTAATTTAATGTCCTTATTTTATTTCAACTGTAGTATTCTTAAGAATAATATACCTCTTACTTGTATTTGTACATACTGGTGATGAAAATATATGTGTCGGTGTAAATGTAGTCAGGTCTTGCAGACTACTGTAGATTTCTGGGACTGTTTTGATGTTGTTCAAGCAAGTAATTACATTTGCCCCATTTCACTTCACTTGATTCTCATGACCACAGCAGTTCAAAAACTCAAATAAACTCCAGTAGCACTTTATGATGAATGTTTCCCACATCCAGGTACAATATTTCTCAGTAGTTCTGTTCTATGCCCCCATCTTTGCTGAATAAAGAACTGCATAGATGTGCATTTCAAAGGCTTCAGCATCATAAAAGGAAGCGTCAGTCTCGGATGAAAGCTTCACTGTTGATTCAAACATCCAGCACCATCCCTCTCCCTATCCGAGCACTCCTCCGATGATGACATATGTTCTAATCATTGGGTCATGTCACATCTGATGCTCTCACTGACATCAAAAGTCCCACGTCGAGATGCAGAAATTCTCAGGGAAGCAGAGGAAGGAGAAGCAAAACTGACTTCCTGGATTGGTTATGTTGGGGGGAGGAGGAGAAAACGTTTGACACTTCCGTCTCTGCTCTCCCATTTTTGAAACCCTCCAGGATACAAGGCGGACCGTGTAACTGCTCTCTACCTCTGATTAGGGGACATCCTGTGGGAATTAAGAAAGCACAGAAATGGATTTTATTTATATATTTCATGTGCACAGCAAAGTCATGAGGGAGACAAGGCAGAGTGTGAGGAGCGGAGGTCTCAGGCTAGCACGATGCATTTTTTCCTGATATTAATAGATTGCCGAGCACTGAGCAACCTGACCTAGTTAAAGCCCCTTGAATGGGCTTTGTTACTCTACGCTGTGCTGAGTGTGTTCTGCTCTGGGCCTTTAATTTGAATGGACAAATACTACCCACAGATTTCTCTTCACGTCGACAGGAATGCAGCACTTTGCTCTGTTTATTAGATGAGTTTCCTATTGCTTGAGTAAAATAGCTTACTTTTTAATTAAAAAAAAAAATTCAAATACAATTTTCAGTACCACATTTTCGCATTGGATAATGATAATCTCTTATTATAATCACTTATTATGCAACTGTTCTGTATGATTGTTTTTCTTTACCAAATTACTAATTTATTCCACTAATATGACAATATGACATTTTGTTCTCAAAATATTATGATTTTTTTCTTAACATGTCTCTTTTTATTTCTTCACTTGTGACTATAATGCTGCAAAGGCAGAACAAAGGAATTCAAATTAATGCAGAGGTCAACATTTTATCTCCTGTAGACAGGTACTGCATACAATTTACATGATCTGACATTTGTTAACCAGAATATCAAACTATCTATTGGATCATCTTCTTCTCTCTGAAAAACATTTATGTCCGCCCAAATATCAATCAGCCCAAATACTTTATGTTTAGGTATAGAAGTAGCTTTTGCTACAGTGTACAAGAATAGCATTAAGGTAACTATGCAAATGCTACATTATTATTAATGCGCATACAGGATTTTGTGCTCAGTAGAAGATACACTGACCTCTTTAACCAGATCCAGATGGTGACAATTTAAATAGCAAAAGTGTATATACCCGTATGATAAATGGTAGTGTCCATTTATAGCTCAACAGCTGGCCGGTATGGACATAGCAGACCACAATGTTCCATCCCTATAGAGCCACGGCTAACTAATAAATTGGCCATAGTAGTCAGTATATGGTCCTCCAGTGGGTAACACTGTTCATAATTCCATGTAAATGTTTTCCTTTGAATTCAGTGATTTTACATCAGTGCCATGATTTGCCATATTCTTATTTTCTTTAAAATAGTGAGAGAGAGACGGATGAATGAGGAGAGTGAGTGGATGAAAATGATGTAGTTCCGAGTTCTAACGCTGCAAAATGAAAGAGGGAACAGCAGATTGATCTCTCCTCGTCTGCCACACACACAAACACTAACACCCACCTGTTAAAGCCGCTGCCAGCATGCACTGCAGGAATATGAACACATAAACACACACAGACAAACACGCACACTCACCATCTTGGCCACAGTGCACCTGATCACAGCCCACACATGGAGAAAATATACACATAGCCCCACCTGCCAAAAGAATCACAGCGTGTTGTGTGAGAGCAGTGGATGACTAAGGCAGAGAAAAAAAGGAAGTCAAAGCCTTTTAGTGAGAAGAAAGGAAGAGAGGAAAAATACTCTGCTGTTTCTTTGTTGTCTGCAGAGCAAACTACAAACTACAATGTGGTCACTCTGCTGTTTTATACTTTTACACATTACAACAACTCTGCCTCCCAGTAGAAGTCTCTCCCTCTCTTCTGTAAGCCCTAAATATTCACATTCTGAATTTGTTTTTGTTACAGGTAGAAAAAGGTAAGGTAAATAGTGATGAGGTGCATCTTTGAAAGATCTTTTTTGCACTTTTCTTTCTGACTTCTCCATACGCCCCAGCTAACCCTCACATCCACTCGCCTGAGTGAGCCTATAATAACTCTCTGCTCCCCCATTCACCTTTTCACCTCTCATAAGGTTCAAGTATCGTGCCACTGTGTGCTTGATGCTGCACAGCTCTGCAACAAACCCCCACGACCTTATCCATCTTGCTCTCATGCGTGTACACACACACACACACACACACACACACACACGCACGCACACACACTTTCCTGCTTCAGACACTTAAACACTCTGTATGCATGAATGTGTGCACACGTGTGTCATGCCCTCTTATGGGCACTCCCCTTCTCATAATGACATAAGGCTGGCACTCCTTAAGGGAAGTGATGTCCAATATGGATTTAAGCACACACACATGCATACACGGAAAAACCATATTGTAGAGAAATCTCTGTGGACTTTCTTGCATCGTTGCTTTTTGTCCCCAAGGGAGAAAACTCTCTCTGTTATGACGGGGGCCACAGCTAACATCGTTTCTCAAAAAACAGTACATTTGTCGATACAGTGCAGTATACTTAATTTGCAAACTAGTGTGTGGATATTCAATTAGCACAGTCAAAACATATTTTCATAAATTGCTCCTGGCTAATCTGCATTATGTTGTGATCACAAATTTGTGTTGTGTGAGCATTTGCAGTATGTGTGCGTCTGGAACAACAAATCTTAGGTGTAATTCACTGGTTAGAATGTTAGAAAAGCTTTAATTACATGATTAGGTGGTGAGAAACACAAACACACACACAAGAACATGAATCACTGAAGACAATTACATGTTTCAACACCTGACTAGTTTATCTCGTGTTCAAATATAGTGCTTGGAATATGTCCAAGACCTGACCCTACTGGCATTTTTTTTCTTGTATCTCAAAGCTGCTACATGTGTAATTTGTTTATGACTTATTCATAAAGCCTTCCCGGTGAAAATAAACATCAAACACACTCCCCAATCTGGCAGGTGCATCTATATATTTACATATTTTTAAGACAAAAAAAGTTTATGAAATATTTCATTACTTGTTTCAGAAATCTGGAAGCATTCACAAAGGAAAGTTAATTATATTGCATTGTTACCATGGTGACAGCAAACCAGTTGATTTATCTCCTGCTGATTTGTTGCCAGTGAGTTTAGTTTTGAGTGTGCCCTGGGAAATGGAGCCTTTAGGTTGTGAATTACAGCAATGGTGGGTGCACTTTGCAGGCCAACTTCAATTCAAACGCACTTAATGAGACTGACTTTATTTAGGCAACCAGAGTGGAACAGTCATAGTAAGTAAGTAAAATAAAAAGCAAAAGAAAGTGCAGGGGCCTGTTCAAACTAGGGTACATTCGTCACAAGTGTCTGACCCAATACTGTTCATCAAGCAGACCTGAAAAAGGGCTCAACTAATAACCTTGTGTCACACAGTAAAGATTTACAGGAACCTTTGGGCCAAGTTGTGGGAAACTATTATACAAATTTAGCATATTATCTCGGTTTTCCTGTCTTCTCCATCACCAAAAACTGTCACTAATGTGCTCCGCCTGCTGTGTGGGCTACATACAGACAGAAAAGAGACAAACAAATACAAGCAAACAGGCAGACATGAGTAACTTTGTGTTTTTTCCTCTATCTGTCTTTTTGTCTTTCTTTCTATTTGTCTTGCTGGGTCTTTCATCCTCACACATGGAGACACTTTGTCAGACTGATGTATACTTGCGCGCAAACATGCGGCGTAAACAAAAAAGACAGAGAGTAAAGAAAAAGAAAACTGAAAGACGCTCCTTTTGCTCATCATGTACTGTAACTACGCCTGTATGGATGGATTATGTACATATGAGCGCACAAGCGTCCCCACAAAGCCGCACTCATGGAAGCATACAGGAACAACTACTCATATAGCGGTGAGTAAGGTCTGTCTGCAGTCCCAATTACACCAAGATCATTTAGTCACCCATGAGCAGCCAACCACACCCAGGACAAACACGCCTTGGTGTCACATCTTGGCAAATCACATGGGTGACATTGGGGCAGGGACAGTGGTAGAACGGAAAACCTAAAGAAAACACCCACCATTGAGCACAGTTTTACTGACCTGTAGCACAAAGACATGATACAATACATCAGTATCAGGTTGAAAAAGTTAACGATGCCTGCCAATGACTCACCAATTACCTGCGTGCTCATATTCCTGGCCTTCAAACTCAACCCCAGCCTCTACTGTGAAACAGATCAAAACAGTCACCTGCCTCTCACCCACCTATTCACAATTCTCAACTCTCACGGCGAGGGCCGCGCCTTTTGGAGGAATAAAGGGTGCTGTGAGACATTTCAGCATTTTGCCCATGAGCAGCCTGAAAAGCCTATAAATGACAAGCAGCAGCGCGGCAAAACGTGATCACTTTTTCACCTCGGATGAGAGTTTCCGTCTGAATGAAGACGCTGAATTTGTGATTAGCTGGCTTGCTTGTCTGTGCTGTGACTTTATTGGCTGTTACATATCAGTGGCTTTCAAAGCAGACGGCAGGTGGAGGTTTACGTGCCAGGAGACTGCAGGAGAGTCGTAGTCTTGTTGGTATTGTTGCACGTGCTGGTGACTCGCCAAAGGTCAGGGCGTCGGCCACGTAATGCCAACTGTCAAGTCATCGCTATTTGCTTATTGCAGGAATGGTTGCTTTGTTCCAATGATGTGAGACTTGACAACTTTCTAAAGCAGTTGCAGGATGGAATTAGGTGTACCGCCAACAGTTTGACAAACAGGCTATGCAAAGAAATCCCACACCTTTTTTTTTTGTAGTAGTTTGGCATTTTGAGAGTAAGTGCAGGAAGCCATCATTCTTTTATTTTTTTTTTTTTTTACTATTCTGAAGTCACTGGCATGTATTGAAAATAATACATAATAAGAATACAAAATTAGTTGATTTAATATCCCATAGTTGCAATTTTCTGATAGCTCTTTGGGATCCAAACTCAGGTCAATCATTCAATACTATAGTTGTGTTTTACTCCTCATACTTTAGTGATTCTTGTGTTTCAATCAAGACTGAATCTGTGCAAGTAGTTCACTTTAGATTTGGAGTTAGCAGCTTTTGATGGGAAAACTAAAAACAACTTGCTTAAGGAAATGGAAGTTAGGACATGCAGGATGAGAATAGAGCTAAGTCAGTAAACCCTGCAGGGAGAGAGAGGTTGTTTCTATTTATCCGAATCTAGGTAGTAGTATATTTTAAGTATTCTCACTGCGATGATGATATTGCATCGACAGGAGCAGTAGCAACAGACTACATAAATTACATTACTATGAAAAAATTAATAATATGATGACTGTCAGCCGACACAGAGAGTATTCGCATAGGTTCAGCTGAGATCCCCCTCCCTAGATTTGGCTCAATTTAAGCTGTCTGACTCAGTACTATCTGTTAAGAACGTTAGGATATTGAAGCCTGTTGCATCATCCTGAGTCACATTCTCAAACACAACATATGTTATACTTACATCTCGTTGGGAGTGGGGATGTAGCACTGAGATGATAAAAGCATTAATCACAAGTGGGTATGATGGAGATTGACTGGGTGGTGAGAGATAGAATGATATTACACTAACAGTACATGACAAACAATGGCACTTAAAAAGACTATATTCTGATTATGCATCAGTTTGGTTTGTAATTACCGTATACTAATAAACAAGGAGCTATATATAATAGGCAATGTTTATTTTCTGTTATCCTTGAGTGTCTGTTGGTGTGGGTACCTTGTTAACACAACAATTTTCCTTTGGTCTCACTACCACCCCAGCACCCACGAGAGAGCATTGTCCTGTGCAAAGTGATAAGATTTACTTGTTGTGATTTGAAATTTTGCCTACTTTCAATGTATTTGATTGAATTTGAAATTTATTGATAGGTCACAGGCTAACTCATATGCCATTATAAACATAATCCAGTACATACATATATATTTTGTTAATGGACAATGGAAATTTATACAAAAAACCAAACCATAGAAAATTCTGTATAGAAGTAAGAAACAATTGAATGGAATAAAAGACTATGTCATGCAAGTCAAAATCATGGTTGTTAGATGAAGGTAGCAACACAACTGGAATCGAAGTACAACAT
>BRZM01000031.1:1656813-1775470 GCA_033238685.1 Lates japonicus
GCTTAACATAAAACATGTCAGGATTGTCACTGGAAGCTAGCTCGCAGCTGATAAAAGCAGAATAGTCAAGTACTGCAAAGCAGCCGAAAAATGATGACCATCCTCAATAAAACAGCCTAATTGCAGCATTAATATATAGTTTATATTCAGTTAGATCTATGATTTGCCAAGTTAAGGAAAAAAGTCTCATCCTTTGTTCGAAGTTTTATGAATTATGGGATATCACTGGCCTGCAGAAATAAATGATCGAGTCATGGCAATCTCAGCTGTTTGTTGGATTTATTCCGATCGCAACTGCTGTGATACTGTGTCCTTGAATGTTAATATGTTGTCTCTGATGTATGGAACCAAAAATAACAACTACTAGTGTTGTATAAACCTACATAATCTCCTGGGGATGAGGAAAGAATGTCGTCAAGAGCGCAATGGCCAAGCCTCCGCCTCCTCACTCTCTTTAGAAAATGTCAAGAGAATACAGACTGAAAGGCAGGATGGGAGAGAGGCAGAGGGTCACAAATGTGAGAGGGGCGGCACCATGAGGCAAATAGTATGGGATTGGGAATAATAGATTTAGATAAAAAGTCAATAAATTAATAATATGCAGTAGGAGAGAGATTAGAGATTAGAAGACAGGCTAGGACAGAGTTGATGACTTCCCAAAGCTGTGACAGAAAAACAGCAGGATGAAGCCAGAGAGCATGAACTCCCACTGTAGTGCCTGCAGTTTGAGGTTTGCATGTGTTCGAGGGTAGTCTCATAAATATTTATGTCTGTATCTTGTACACGTGTGTTTCTGTGTGAATGTTTGCTCTCCTTTTGACCACGACGTCTCATTAGTGAATGTGACAGGCGGTGAGGACTGGAGGGAGGGAGGAGGAGGGTTGGGTGGGGTGGCGGTGGGGGGGGTCCATGCTATAAATCTTGGGATCAAAGCCACCAGCATGTACTTAAAAAAATCAGCTCCACTCCACTCCAGAGAGGAGCGGCGCGCAGTAATGATGTTGACTCAAGTCTGATCCATGTGTACACTTCCTCCTCACTCGCCGTGTCTAGAGAGGGAGGTTTGCGTTCGTGGCTGTTTCATTTCGAGGAGGAGTGTGCATAGTAAGCAAAGTGACAGGGGACTGCAGTGAGATCTACAGTACACCAAGGCCGTCAGAAAATGTTTGAATAATGTTGCCTAATTGGAGCCCGATATGTTTGGGAGCAAACAAGAGTAAAGAGAGCAGTTAGCTATACTTAGCAACTGTTAAGTCAGTCACGGAGCGCCGCACAGTTCCGATTGGCCCACTGAGGAATGTTTCTGTGTCTAGAAATACAAAAACAAACTTTTTTTTTTTCCAAATTAACACAAGTGTTTGTGTAGTAAAGCCTTCATGTAAAATACTGTGAATGTACTTTATTATATATTTTTGTATCATGAATAAAAGCATCCTTTACTGTTGCATTGCATCAGGGAAAACACTCCATCCCAGTCTTCCCCCGACCTCCCCTCTACTTCGGAAGCAAATGAACAATGAATTATAAATCTTTGGCTGTTAAACAGTTATTCAAATTGTTGACAGATTTTATTTAATCAGTGGAAGACAGAGCCAACAACACATGAGCTGGCTGCCCGCAGGTATGTGTGGATGCTAATCACGGGTGTGTTTAGAAAACGGGAGAAGCGGCTTCATTAGCCAAGACGTTTAGCAAACAGAGCGGGAGGGGGGGGGGGGGGGGGGCACGGCGGGCAATGTGCAGAGAGTGATGAGAGAGAGAGAGAATGGTAGATGAAGAGGAAAAGTGACAGTGTGGGAGGGGCAAGGGAGAGAGAAGGACAATGTAATTTTTGATAGGATTTGATGACAAAATTTCATGTTTTATGAAAAAAGAGAGAATTTAAGATGAAAAGGGATTTTTACACAGAGATGACAGTCCAGCCTGATCTGAAAGAAAAGAACACTTCCTTCTTGTTATCGGATCAACTGAGTGAAAAAAGAGAGAGAAAGAGAAAAAAACTATTCATCACAATAACAGCATGATGATCATTCAAATAATTAACCCCTTTCTGCAGTAGCAGTTCTGGGCCTATTTCCACCTGATTTTACATACCTCTATTTAATGCTTAGAAACCTATCATGCATGACGGAACCAACTTCGCCACTGAGCTACTGTGTCATGTAGCAACAACATAGTGACTCAAAATGATTTAAACATCTCACTATTTTTGCTCATTACATATACCTTGCAGCTGCTTTCACAGTACAATCCTTACAGTTTATTATGCCACATTAATTCTATGAACATACAGCACAATAAGTAGTGAAAGGACATATCTGGCCTCAATGAAATAGACAAAAAGAGTACAGGATCAATGACAATTTGAACTATTTCTATGTTGCTTTATCTTAGTAAGGACTGCTTAACATATCAAAAAATAGGGCAATAACCAAAGAGAAAAAACAAAACTCTGAGCAGAATAGAGTTCATTTAAAATTCCCTCTAATTAGCATACATAAAAGAGTAATCAAATTCTGTAATCACCTGGCACCCAACAGCAGCACCAGTCAAACCGCTGCGAAACCTTGAAAGTCCTCATAGTGGTTTAACTTGAATCATCTCAGAATATCTGACCCAAATTACAAACACATAAAAGAGCAAATATCCTTATTTTTTCTTGATTAAAATTGAATCGCAATGCTTAAAATAGAGACTTCATATTGTTGTTTGGCAGTACTAAATTGGCTACAAATGAAGGAGTCAAAAAAGGAAGACAGGGAAAGCTGCATGTTATATACCAGAGGAAATATTGCACCCCTTGCTGGAAAATTTGCAGCCACCTGCCTTGTAGCTAATTAAAGTTATTTTCCTGCCCTCACATATATTTTCCATCAATTTCTCTCCTCTCCTCACTCAGGGAAATGTCAGGCAACTGTGTTTTTGCCCTTGGTTTGGATTAACAGGGGGATTTGGTATGCCAAGAACCTCGAACTTCTTTGGAACAATCCCATTTTAAGTCACAAAGGTTTTGTTTTATGGATAATGTCACCTTCCATTTTCTTGAAATGCTTTACAAAAACGTCATGCTTGCCTGACTGCCATTTACATTTTGTGTGTCTGCTTTTTTTTTGCAATGCAAAAAATAAGAGAAAAAAGCAATCAGTGGAACATGAATAAAGGAGAAATAACAGTGAGTCAGCAGCAAGGACAGGGGCCATGACTGCCTCTCCACCCGATAATGCTTTTTAATCTGACATGTCACAAGATGACGCACAATTACCTCTCTCCTGCAGCTCTCTCACTATTTTCAGTTCTCCGATACACTCAGGCATACACATACAAACAAGCGTTGTGCCATTCGCCAAGACCACTTGGACCAGCCTCCAACCTGTTGAACACAAAGCCGAGATAAGATGGATTTAGGCGCCCGTCTCTCTTTGTGTTTCCCAAGCAAAATGTCAACAATACAAAGTGTCCTGGGGAGTGGCTCAAACTAAATACCTCCTCTCTATCAGTCTGTCTGGCCTCTGATCCCCTTTGATGCCATGTCGTTCCATTAAAACTCTGAAAGGATCTGGGCTTCTTATCTTCTGTCTGCTCTGCAGCAGTCATGCAACCGCCAGTGATGAACTACACACTGCTTGTCTTGCCACAGGGTGTGTATGTATGTGCCTGTGCAATCTAGAGCATAACTCTTGCATGTCTTTTTAGATGTAGCTGTGTGAGTGTATGTGTGCGCGCGCGTGTGTAAATATGTGTACTAGTGCAGGTAAGTGGCTGTTGATACTCCTCCTGGCATTGTGCGAGACGCCTTGAGTGACATGCGGTATTAAAAGTGTCAGTGTTGGGTGACATGACTGTGATAAGGAGCCAGTGAGAGTCATCCTCATTAAACATCAGTCCTGCTTGGCTCACAGGCTTGTTGCCCTGGGCGACACCTTGCATTGTGACACATGGAACGAGTAATGCAAAAAAAAAAAAAAAAAAAGGAGATTTTCTTGTGCTGGTTTAGAAATTGGCTCCTTTTTCTGTCACCTCCAGGTAATTTGATGACTTGTTCTGTATACATCAGATATACACTGAAGCATCCCCTACTTTGACACTTCTACAGTAAACATATGAGCGGTTTAAGCTTAGTTAGAGGTGCATGTGTTTACTTATCGTGAGTCTTAAATTGAAGTCTAGTCATCTGTTAAGTATTATAGGATTAAAATAGTTTTGTTACCAACTGCAGATGGTGCTGAAAGGGATTTGTTTGTTTCTTGTCTCCCTCTCCCTTACTCTCATTTACTCGCTTCCATCAAAACACACACACAAAGTGGCAGGGAGAGTGGTATATCAGTGCACAAACCCTTCCCAGTGTGTCTGTGTGCTTATCAGTTGTCCTTAGAGCACTAAATAGAAGCACTGTGACTGGGGATTTCTGACTGACAATGCTGACTGCAGACCCTGCAGCCTATTGAAAATAGCTGCATAGATTAGCAGCTTTCTAGCCACAGGTATTTAAGACTGTGTGTGTATCAGTATGTGTGTGTGTGTCACATGGTGTTGGTGTCGAAAACACATTTTCTTTCTTGCTTTAGTCTGGTTGCAGTTGCATATTGCATATTGTGTATGTCCACACACACCCAGGCACACACATAGCCTCAGGTTAGTATATCTTAATCCTGTTCCTCATCGTGCACAATAAATGTACAAGAGCTTGTCTAGGTGAAACCGCTGCACAAATGCAAGCAGTTCAATTCGCTACAAGTGCATGTAGCATGCATGTAACAAGAATAACAGTAGCTCATATTCAGTGACAATGCAATGCAATTTCAAAGGTCATGTATGCGCTTCACAGTCAACATCATATCATTATGTGCATTCAGGTGTGTTGTATGTTGCAGCCTTGAGCTGAAGTGGATCTGAACGGTTTACCTTTAAAATGTGGGAAATGCTTTTAGTGGATTTTATAGATTACAGCATGAATATGGTAGTTTAGTTTCTTAGAATGGAGTTAAAAGCAGATTAAGATTCTTGCTTATGCTGCTAAAATTGTCTAGTGTTTTTGCATCTCACATCTAAAAGTATATTTTTGCTTCGCTTTCCATATATGTAGTGTTGAGTATAGAGTTTTCTCTTATCACCACTCTACATTTAATATACATACATAAAATATAGATGAAACATATATTCTGATGTGTTTCTCTCCTCTGCTTCAAGAGAAGCTATAAAGGTATGTGTATTACCAAGTGGTTGGGATCCATTGAGGTTCCATGCAGCACTAACACCAACCCCAAATGAGCACTGTGCAAATTTAAATTCTCATACATCATATTAACTCACACTACATGTTTTAATCATGTTTTCTGCATGGTCCAAAACATAAAAGCCCTGTGACCACACAATTCTAATAGAGTTTTAGTCAGACAAAATCGCCACATCCTCAGAGATGTTGGCAAAAATAATAATAATAATGATAATAGAAGTCAGCTAAATAAAGTCAGCTTCAACATGTAAAATACTTCTCTAGTAATATTAGTAATAACATTAGTGGATCTGTTTGAAAATAGGCCCAATTCTACAATTTGTCACTTGTTTGGGGTTAACATAGAATTTAATGTATATAGGGTTTTCCTAGCTTTAGACATAATCTGACATGTGCCAGTAACAGTACATCATCCCCCATTCCTCAGGAAAGTCTCCTCAAAAAGCTGTACCCTGCTTTTCTAGTGAGTTAGAGGCAGATTCTTTTTAATGACAACACTTTTTATTTTCTCTGGAAGATAATGCTAGAGTTTGGTGTTGTAAACTGTGCAGTGATATTGATCTTACAAAATGAGGTGCTCTAGCAGAATCCCAAGTGAGTTGAAACCCCCTTTTTTTTCATATGCTCATTTTGTCAGGTGCAAAATCAATCAGGTTGGAAAGTGTGTGCTCCACTACCTTGTCAAAAGCGAATAATGTGCTTGCCTATTGATCATGGACATGCAGAATCGGATGGCATGTCAGTTTTCAAAGGGAGACGAGTGCTGGGATCTCAAAAACCAATCAGGAGCACATCAAACTGGTTCCTTCTTCGAGAAACACTGCGACATCAGTGGAGACTGGAAGCGAAGGTTATTTCTATTCATGACTCACTGCTGATTTTCTCCTCATCTTCAAAAAACCTGCACCTTTGTTTCCCCCTTAACCTCCTGGGACAAACACCTACAACTCTTCTAAATTTGAATCGACCAATCCCTTGTGCCTTTCAGCAGCCAGTCACATCATTTAGCGGCTAGTGTTGTGCTAATTATCATCAGGTTTCCGAGCCCAACCGCCTCATTTCAGAGGCCATATTGGATCCAGTCTTGATGATGAGTCACTGGCCAAGGGGCTGGCACCAATGTGGGTTATGTCCTGCGGTTGGATAATTTGCATTAGGGAACCAGCAGGGTTTGGCTTGAAAAGATAAGGGTCAGTGGAATAATAAAGAGATTCGCTTTTCTTTTTAATCAGTGTGGTGTCCTGAGGCCTTGTGCACGGCTGTTCAGCAATAGTTATTGGGAGCGCTTTGCTTTATATACTCTCTTCATGCTGAACATTTCGCTGACAATCAGCAGTATTGGATCAGTGCTGGATACACTCAACCCCATCTAGGCAAGTATAAGAAACCATGGATTCTCCTGCCATTGCCCTGTGCCACTTTTTTATCCCCTTGTCACACTACAGTTTTTCTTACTCGGTTTCACTGCAATTCGCGAAAGCATGATATGACAAATATCGTTTTTGGAAGAGTTTAAAGCAACAAAATGTAACTTTGCTGAACAACAGCGGCCTCTGCAGTCATGAGTGGTAATTAATCCTGTTGTGCTCTAAGTCAGAGCGATCAAGTGGTTTTCATGTACAGAAAACAAAGCCTATCAATCACTTGACCGGCGCTCCGACTGCGTAGTCCCACTGAGCTGAAACACAGCCAAATGGTGTCTCTTCCTCATGATCCTAATCTTCTGAAGCTGGAGGTGCTGTCTCTGTAACAAGCCCGCCAAACTCAATTTACAATTCTTGATAGTTTCAAAGTTTCCTTACTGGATATCAGAGATGAACTCTAGTTTTTAATGACTTTTAAGTCTTTTTAACTGATCTACAGTTCACAATTATTTTTGAACTTGCTGGGCCTGATTCCGGCAGTACATGCTGCTGAATATCACTCAGTTAACGGGAGATCATACCCAGTCACTAAAGTTACACAATGCAAGAACAAGAGTTCAGGGTGCAGAGTGAAAATGACAGAGTCAGTGTACCATCAAAATGATTCTGAAGCTATTTTATTAATGCAAAATAGTTATATAATGTTGTTTTAAATGTGACAACAGTGTATTACCTACTACTACTTGCTAGATTACTTTGAATTAATTAGGTAATAAGGGAACCTGGTCAGATGGAGTTTGCCCAGTTGATGTGGAATTATAGATGTTCAAACATGAATATTTTTAGAGCACCTCCCAGCAGTACTTAAGAAAACAGTCTCACCACAGGGTACATTCAGTAGCTCCACCGGAGGCTTTTTATTATACTTTTATTATAACGTACACTATTTTTAAACTTACTGTATGCCATCTGTTATACCTGTATGGATACGTTTGTAATTGTTACATGTTAGCCTAGTTTTGTGTCAGCTTTTTCTCAAAACAGGGAGATGCATGGTGAATGACACTGCTGTTATTCTTGTTGAATATGCCTGGGATTAGGGTTAGACCTGCTGCTTACACTGTGGGTACTATTGATAGGATGTATTCTGATGTAATAATAATAAAACAACACTGACAGAGAATAAGTTTTTTTTCTACCAAAATATGTTCAAACTGAAAATTTAATATTCCACATGAAGAAAAGAACATATCCATAATGGAAACCTGAACCTCAACATTATGAACATAGTGCTCACTGTAAATGTCAGCCATGTGAGTTCCAGCCATGATGCTGCTGTGACACTGACATATCAGACACGTGACAGCGCAGTGTCGTCAGTGCTGAACCTTCACTCTGAGAGAGCTTACTGGGCTTACTTGTGTGTGGTCCAATCAATAACAGACACTGCACTAGCCCAACCGTGATATATTACAGTAAGAGGCATGATAGCACTGTACCTCCTCCAGGTTATAGACTCCTATATATTATGTACAATTTAAATAAAATACCACTGACAAAATAATGAGAAATACTATATGTTATTTGACTGTTTTATGGTCAATTCACCAGTTTCAGTATCTGCTTTATTTCCCCACTGTTGAAAGGAGATGCTACATGTTTCCATGAAAATTGCCATGGGCATTAATGTACCTTAGCAGTAATCTCATTGTCAATTGTGGCTTTTCCCTACCCAAACGATTTAGTGGTGTTCATGTTCAAGCTAATCATTACTCATGATGAACAGATCACAATGTGTGACCCATTCATGGTGTCACAGTACCCAGTTTGTGTTAGAGAAATGTGATATTCACATAATTTATGTCATCTCACTGTTATGTGTTTCACAGCTTGTTCCATTCAATGAATTTATGAGGCTGTGTTGCCGCGTTGTGACATGTGTGTATGTTTACCATTTCACGCGAAATATGGGATGTATGTAGCCTGTGTTCGTGTTTTTCTTTCTCTCTCCCTCCTTTGGTATACAATTCACATCTATCCACACATGTTTAGAAGCCACAATGCATCATCACTGGGAAAGTCAAAGGAGGCAAGTGCATATAGGGGAGGGAAAAGAAAAAACCAATTTGAGGATGGAAATGAGAAAATCCTGTTAGGTCCAGCCTGCATTTTGTTGTATTTTGCTTTCTTTGTTCAGTATACAATACTTATGCATTTTCTATACCTGTTTATTTATTTATTTATTTAGCCTTTTTCAGTGAGTCTGAACTTGCTATTTTGTAGACATTGAAGCCATTTGGTGACTTTGTATACAGCCATACATATTGCCTTTCTGAAGTAAAACTTTGCCAAGTTTTGTGATTTGAGGATTGGATCAGATTTGTTTCCAGTTAAAACAATACATTCCAAATTGTGCAGTCTGGCTCTTGCAGACTGTATTTGTTGACTCATGTTTAAGATGCAACTAAAAGGGAGTTAAGGGAAAACAAAAGCTAAGAAACACCTTCACTGGTGTATAGATTATGTCCCTATCTCAATCTGTTTTCGGTGGTTAAATGTTACATTTTTCTTTTAACCATGATACTGATCTTTCCTAATCTTAAGTAGTTTAAGTTGCTATTTAACCAGATGTCCGTTATTCAAGCTTGATTACCCATATTTGTGCATTAAAGGTGTACGCACATGAACCAAAGCAAAGTTAGCACACGCCTCCCCAAGAAATGTATCCTATGCCTCATGCCACAACATCTTTGGAGATAAGATAGGGACAGCGAGATTTATATTAGCTCTTGTGTTTCTCTTGTAAGTTTCTGATGCTGGTAGATTGTTGGCGAACAATGCTAAGGAAGTTGAAAAGACTCATTACTCTATTAACACTCATCTAACAAACCATCTCCATATACTCTGTTATAACTGCCCTCTCCACTGCTGTGCATAATACAGAAATTAACAGTGCCTGTTGAATGAAAGTCTTGATGTTCAGTGACATGTTAGCTGTGTTAGTTCACTTCACTTTCAGTTCTTTGATGTCTTCTTCTTCATGATACATGTGCTTACATGCATGAGTTGTGAGTTTGAAAGCTCAGACCACAGTGTCTGATTCTCTGGTCACTGAACCAAACAGTGATCATAAAATGATAAAGTACAGATGGGTACAAATAACGGTAATAGCAAACAGTATGTCTGAATTGCTGTAGTACGGCGCAGTTCACCAAAACAATCCATTCTGCATGGAAATTGATTGTCCTCCGACACACCCTTCACTCTTTGATGGTCCCCTGCAGTCTGCCACACTGGGCCACTAATCAGGGCATCAGTGGATCCAATGGAGTTTATTACCCCCAGAGGAGCGCTGGCGAGGCTCTGCCTGGGAGGTGTGGTGTATGTCATCAACCTGCCTCCTTAGGAGCATCTGGTATAAATTGCAGTTTTATTGTGTGCAGTAAATCTCATTGTTATTCCTCTGAAATGTGACAGTTTGGCCAAGGTGGTGTCATGAAGGAGAATTGAAAGGGGTGCCATGGCAGAATATATGTTATAAATGTAGTAGAGGAAACACATCTACAGTTTTGTCAAATGCTGGCCTGATGTGGCCAAGTGGAGACAAAAGGAAGTGAACAACAGAGTGAGGTTATTTATTTGTCAACTCACAGTCCCGTCAGCATGATGAAACAGTCCGTTTCTCCATCTAATGTCTGAAAATATTTTCGTGCACCGGGCGTTCTTTGACAAACAACGAGAGGCAAGCGTTTCGCCCGCCGATGTTATTAAAAGCCATTTAAGAGAGACTGCTGGAGCCCACTCCCCACTCCCCACGGTTTCAGTTGCAGGTGACCAGGACATACGCTGTGATTAATTGCACTTTGGTAATAAGCAATTCCACAAACAACTGCTAAAGACATACATACTATGTGTGTATGTTGGCAGTGGGGTATATCTGCACATTATTTCCTCCATGCTTAGTATACCCGATCATATTCACTTGGGGGTTAAATAATTATAAAGTTTCTCACAGCATCATCTCATCCTCATTGTCCCACCATATTTGTCAATATTATATGAAATTGAACCTAATACTGTTCTCATAACCCAGTAATACAGTTACAAACAGTTATTCATTGTGCCCACAGTAATAAAAGAAAGGGTAATGAGAGCTCGCGTCTACTAGCTGGTACCCGGCTCGGAGGTGTTGCGCGAGTGGGCCCATTGGTGGAGGCGAGACTGGGTGAACAGGATGGTCAACTCAGTAAAACTGTGCCTCCTCAGGTGATTTGGGTTTGTGACATAAAGGCACCACATTGTGTTTGTAAATGGTGCTGATGATAAATCTTTGCTCATAATTTGTGTCCACCAGCTGGTGACATGCATCATGAAATCTTTGACTTTGTCAATGAACAGAGTTAAGATGCATGTCTGTCAGGGTCTGATTAGATGCATGGGGATGACTTTGATTAAGATGAGAGCCTGGTGATATGGAATCAAGATTACGGTGGCATAATGCATGAAGAAGAGTAATGTTAAAATTATCTGGCAGGTTGATCTTTCAGTTGGACGATGGGTGTGAAACATATCGGGAAAAACTTGTTTGATGTTCGAACTTCAGATTAGATGCGTGATTTTCTCCAGCACGTAAACCCTTTAATCACATTCCCATTCTTGCTCCACACATTAAAACCCATATATCCTCATTATACACTGGATTCTGATTAAACTTCACCAACAAGACAAAAAAGTGTTACCATGATGCTTCTCGGTCAGTCACCAGGTTAGCTCGATTTAGGGAATTCCTGCTCCATCTCTTTTCCTTTCCTCCCTCAACTTTCCCTCCTGTCCTCCCAACCCTCTCCCCTTCCATGGAGAAGGGGTGGGCCGGCCTCACTTTTCAGTGATAAGTTGCATGGGGCCAGGGGTGGGAGAGGCCATGGAGACCAAGGAAAGAAGAGGGCCAAGATTCTGGGGAAAAAAAACCAAAAAAAAACAAGTTGTGTATATATTACACAGATAATCCTTTGTAAATCACTTGTATGCTCCTTTGTAAAACAGGGATAAAATGAGTTAATGAGCCATTTGGACAAAACCATCATTCTCTCTACCAAGTCACACACACAAAAACACACAGATATATTCATTGATGATTGCCAGGAAGCACTTAGCATTGCACAGACCTCAGTCTTTATTGTAAGGATGGAAGGGAGGATTATAGAAAACATGTAATAGGGGTGCAGATGGAGGGGAGAGAGAGTGTCGAGTGTGGATGGAGAAAGCGGTGCCGTAATTTGCGAAAACGAACTCATGAGAAAACCTCAGTGGGCGGCATGTCAATCGTTCAGGAGTTGGTGGAGGTGGATGAGGGGGTGTGAGTTGGGGGAGGTTATGGTAAGGCCTGTGGTGAGTATGGGGTGGTGGTGGTGTGGTGGGGGCATAATCAGTGAAGTGAGCGTTGATTCAATTCGTCCCACGTCAAACCGTGCTTCATTTAAACTAATATGAAGCCGAGACTCTGTAGCTCCCACTTTTGAACACTGATACATTCTGACCAGGGAGCACCCGCTCACATGTGCTCACGTGAATACACCCATAGGCACCAATGGCATAAATATCCATCAATATCATGCAAAAGGCTTAAAATGCTTGCACCGATTTCAGTCTGTGACACTCACAAATGCGTACTTGCCCTGCAGACACAGGCTGCACCACGCTGGCTGGCCCATTAACCATGTTGAGAGGGAGGAAAGTCGGGGGCAGTGGAGTGTCTCTTATTCCAACAATCAATCACACATTAGCCAGATAGCATATCCAACTGAGCAAGCTGCCAACCAGACAGGGAGACAAAGAGGAGGAAATCACTGCCTAACGTCAGGGGCCAGATGCATAAAAATCTGTGTAGGTTCAAGACTGATAATCTTTGTGCCCACATCTGAAGAAATCTAAACTGTTGGGAAATTGTGTACTTAGACAAGTCAAATTTCTGCTCCTACAGTCAGCCATAAATTGATTTAGATAAGCCGTTAATCGACTGTTTTCATGTCAATATGTCTGTCTCATCCACAAGTCTTTGGACCTGTCAGTGAAAAGGATGTCAGTCCTCCAATAACACCAAGGCAACCATACAGTATTTATAGCACCCACATTGTCATTAATTGATCACAGGCACCTGTAAACCATTATTAACGTGGTTAAGAGTAATTGTAAATGATTTTTTATAGCATTCATATTCCAGCTGAGTTTGCACAATAACAACCTAAACATGTGGAAATAAAATGATGTGAAACTGAAAATACAAGAAGCAGCATAATTGCACCTGTGATTGGCATATTACTGAGAAGTGTCTGGACCAGAACAAAACTGTATATGCACAGTGCAGCTGGCTAACAACCTAAAAAAAGAAATCTCTCCTATTAGATTCTGTCTGTCATTTTTTCCTTCCACTTTACTACATCACATTTAGGTCATTGTAACAAACTGAAGGATAGTCCGACACATGAATAAAAAGTGCACATTCTCATCACATCACATTTACCAACACGTGTATCGTCAGTTCTTTCAGGCAGTATAGCAAGGTACCATGGTTAAGTCTAATAGAATATATATTGTATTTTGATATAGATTCAAGTCATAAGGCAGTGTGGACACTAATAAGTACACCATAACTTTTACTGCACTAACAGGAGGCATTGCTGTGGTTGATTTTTATTAACATGCCTTTTTATTTATTCATGTTGTGTTTTTCCCACCCAGGGACACTCATTCTGTAATGACCCTTACAACCCCATGGCTGTCTTTTCCTGCTTTTCATTTTTGCTTGTCCTTTGCTCTTCTGCGTGAGTAGAGAACCACTGCTACTTTAAAATGTCAAATCCACGCTGACTGCAGTTAGGTAATTATCAGAGGTATTCACTTATGTAGACTAGGGTTCGTTTTTGCACTGTTTATATTATGTAATACTATGTTTTACATACTCCACAATTCCTCAGAGATACTTCCTTTTTTTGATAGAAGAAGTTAGTGTCTTTTCCTTTTAAAAATGACCAGTGTACACTATGTTTCTTACAACATCATCATGAAGTTACGGAATATTTTTCAGCTTCTCTACTTACGTAACATCAATATTGCTGCCTCCAGCTATTTTTCCATACTGACTGCAAGTCGAAAACAGAAGAGCAGAGGATTTGTTTTTGTTTAGGCGAGTTTGCTTTGCGGTCTTGGTTTGCAGCCATACTAGCTGTGCAGCTCTATGGATGGCGGTGTCGGTCAGTCCACTACTTTTTGGTTTTTGTCCAGACTGAAGTATTTCAACAGCTCTTGGTCCCCAGTGGTCGAATTCTGTTGTTGTTGGTTATCCTTTCATTTTTCCTATAGGACTACTAGGTCAAAGTTTTCAGTATCTCAGCATTCTCTTAATGGACTATAACATAACATAGATATTCACGGTTCCCTGGGGCTGAACTCTACCAACATTTTGGAGTCCCTGACTTTTCCTATGACGCCACCAGTGAGTTCACATTTTAGGCTTTGGGTGAAATGTCACAACTGTTGAATGGATAGCTTGGCATGGAATTTTGTATATTCGTGAGCCACACAGGATGAACCACAATCACTTTGTTGATCCCTTAGCTTATCATCTAACACCATCATCATTGTCAAAATTTTGTCTCAATTTGTCTAGTACTTTTATGATTTGATTAAAAACAAATGACATTCCCATCAGCCTCAACTGAACGTGATATTAATTAAATTAAAACATTGTCACAAGTACAACTGGGGGAGCAAAGATTTTTCTGAAAGCTCTGATATATATATAAGTGCCTAAGAGCCAAACAAATATGGATGCTTCACATCAGCCAAAGACTGATATATGGTGTTACATTGTCAGTGAAGAGTGTTTTAACCCTGACATGACCAACTCTGTAATTGTACAACCATTTTGACAACCTAAGCATTGACATTGGAATCTTTCCCACCTCTACCATCCCACATGATGTAAAGACACATTAGTACAGCCTCAAAGAGCTGCAGACTCTCAGCTTTCGTTGCATCAGCTAAGGTTCTTTGGCCACAGCTGCACTGAAGGAACATACCTTAATTGGCACAACAAAATGCTGCAGGCATGATTGTGGACAAAGGAGGTATGAGATATAAGCATGTCATAGCAACTAGCACTTATTGTATGAAGAACAGTAAAACTTGGAAGAGTATTAGAAAAACAAACACATCTCAGGTTAACCGTGCCTCTTAACCTACTCTTTATAACAGGCCTCACTATTACACTATTACAAAAAAACAAAAAACAGTCTAGACCCTAAACCTGCTCTATATGAAAAGTGCCCTGGGATAACTTATGTGATTATTTGGCACTATATAAATAAAACTGACTTTACTTGACTGAAATTTTCTGTTGTACAGAGATGAAAAGGGTAAATGAGCTTCAGATCAGCAGCACTGTTGAAAAAAATAGTAACACTGATCTTAAGGAAACAGAAAAGCTGGAAAGAATGTCATATTTAGCTTTTACTGTATTTGGTTTGTAGTGAAATTCTTAAAAGGAGGACAAGTAATAGGACTACAACAAAAATTAAAAAATAAAAACATTAAGATAACACAATTAAGACTCTAATTAGGGCACTGGAACCACAAACTGCTACAACAGGCACTGTGGCCTGGCACAGACTCTTCAAGTTGCTTAAGCTGTACTGTGAGGATAAGACTATATCCTTCACCGTGATAATGTTCAGAACAGTGTGTATTTTCTGCCATTAAAGTTAAGCTTTAAGAGGTTGAGTGGACCTATAGGAGACCATGCCAGGAAAACCCCAGTGCTTTCCCTTTTCTTTTTATTTTATATCTTTAGTTTACTCAGCTGTTTCTTTTATTTTGCCGTTGTGTAGATATCAGCAGAAATACTGCAGTCGATACCACAGACAGCAACACATGCTTCAATGAAAAAAAAGAAAATCAAAGACTCATGTTTGCCGTTTCTGTTTTCTGACATTTGTAAGTATTAAAAATACATGTGCCACCCTTTTTTCCAGCAAATAAAAAAAGTTGCCACTGCGGCATCAGCGGCCTTCCACAAGGCAAATAAATACATGATGTAAAGTCATAAAATTCCACTTAATGTCACAAAACAGATGCTTTTATCACATCAACAAGCAAACAAACTGTGTGTGACTGAGGGAGACAGGTGGAGCCTGGCTCATTGAAAAGGAACATCCCAGAGTTTGTTGCTCATATGAGAAAGGAGAGCACATAAAAAATTAATGAAATTTAAATATGGAAACAAGTTTGTCAGGTTCAAGATATGGCAGCTTTAGAAGTTAGTTCACAAACTTCGCCAAAGCTGCCTAAATGGGTCTTTGGAAGTCATGACATGGTTGAATGATCTAATATGATTGTGTTAAAAATGTAAAATAAAAGAATCCCATCTGCATATCATAAATGAGGTAGTGATGCGTGAGATAGTAACATACAATAAGCACCCATGTGTGCCATTTTGGGACTTTTATTTTTGGGATGCATTATGTTTATCTGTGCATCAGTAATAATGACAGAATGAACACTGGTATCTAACTGGGAAATAGTGTACGGCAGTGAATTATAGTGAAACCTGTTGCTGGTTGTGAAACTTATCTACTTGATAAAATGTTTGCTCTTCTCGTGTTTTTTTTTTTTTTTTTTAACAACCTTGGGGATAAAAAAAATAAAATGTCTGAAAAAGCTAAAGCTGAGCTCAAAAACATGATCGAATTTCCAAAGGACACTCCCCAAGGATGCTGCTTTGGGACCATTTACTCTTCAAAACATTTTTTATCATGACACCCAGGCTTCAAGGGTTTTTCTCACACACAATACTTACAGCTCTCCTTGGAGTCAACTTTGTCAGCTTAACACTGTTGTTACTATTTTTTAAATGAATGCTTCCTTTTCTGATTCCCCCTTGCAGTATTTTAGTGCTCCAACTCTGGCTAAAAATAACTTAAATATATGAATGAACATGTCATTTTAAAGAAAAGAGACGCTATCTGTTGTTATTCCATAAACCCAGTGACATGAAATGACCCATATCTGTCCACTGTCAGCTCAGATGATAAGTAAATGTCAGTATTAACTTTCCTCTTGCAGTCAATATGTGCATTTCCATCCACCTGTTTTTTATGAGCATTTTCAATTGGCACATAAAAAAACAGAGTGGAAATAACAAAAATGAGAAAGAAAGTTTAAATATCACAAAAATGTATGCTTTATGCTTGACTAAAGTGGAAAAGTTGGTGTGTTGATAAAAACAAAATGTGACAGTACAATGGAAACATATTTAGTGAATAAATCATGACGTACGACGATCACATTTTTACATTGTTTGCCACAGTTTGAGATTTGACTGGCACCCTTTTAATTATATCCTCTTGTTGCAGTCTTCTTCTGCAGCTGTTATCTCAGCGTATTCAACTCTTTATATTCACACAAAGCAAGAGAAATAGCCAAAAGACACACTAGTGGCAAGTGGCCTTCAATACCTTTCAGGCCTAAAACAGCTTTCCAAAGGAAAAAAAAAAAAAGAAAAAAAAAGTATGTTGTAAATATTTAATTTTTACTGCAGTCAACCAGCATGTGACAGTGCTGTTTGGACAGCTTTTCTTCTTCTTTTTCCTTGTGCTTATGGGGTCAGGATATTCCTACTTTTGCTGCAGCAGTATGTTGTCCTCATCGAATTCATCTGTCTGCCCAACAAAAACATGCAACATATTTTTTTAAATATTTCATGACCCACTGAACACTGAGTATAAATTGCATTCAGTGTGTGCAGTATGTCTTTTTCTGTGTCAGCGAGCACATGCTGTGATTCTTTTTGAGCCCGGTTATTAAAAGATACCACATGTATGAATTATGGATGGACTGTTAGAGGCTAAAATTGAGCCAAAGTTGTGTTTCTTTATGCAGACATGTACAATTGGCAGAGTATGTGCTCATCGCTCCCATATTATACTATTTATGGAATCCCATCTAACATAGTGAGGGGTTTGGAAGGTCATACATTCATGTTTGTGCAGCAAAATACATGGAAAAACAAGTAAAATGCACAACATATGTAACATCATTGATAATGGCTTCCACTTTTCTATCTCTCCCCTCATACTTTCATTCTCACTCACGCACACAATCGAAAACAGTCTTGGGACTAAGGGCCATGGCCTTTACCTTTTAGTGTTTGCTGTGCTTATTGGAGCGTGCTGTCTATGCCATGGCCCAGCTCTCAACAATGGCCTCAGCAAAGATCCCATTTAGTTAAGAGCCCATAGAAGGCCTGTCTTGAGGCTAAGCGCAGAGTAGCAGAGAGGGAAGGAAGAGCAAAACTGAGAGAAGAGGAGAGATCAAGAGGAGAGACTGAAGACAACAAGATGAGAGAGACAAATTAGTAGCTGGTAACATGTAGGTGATGCTTTCTGGTTTCCAGTCATTTGCTTCCATGAATCCAGCCCCCCCGCCCCCCCGAAACTCTCTTCCCCTGTAGACCAAGCAATCTCACTCTCCTCTTGATTCCCTTCTGGTATTGTCAAAATGATGGAAATAGCAGCAATTCTTCAGTGAGTGTAGCTCTCTAATGGTGATGGGTGTTTTCTGCTGGCATGAAATTGCTAACTCATCTCCTAGAGGGCAAGATCAACCGTCATCACTACTGTCACGGCAGGTTTTATTCATTGCCTCGCTCTGCCCACCTCATGGTGATGGAGTACAACAAAGACTCGTATTTCATGTGCCGTAAACACTCAATTAGGACCATGTCTGGCAAGGAGAGCAGTCACAGGTATACGTCAGTACCATGACACAAAAACAGTTTTATGAGCTTTGATGAGTTCTAGATCCATTTTGTTAGAGTTTGTCTCCTATGAGAAGGATAATTCATCAGTAACTCTTTAGAATCAGTGTTAATTAAGTGAACTTTCATGTCACTGTTACTGCTGATAGGAAAGATACTCAGGCTAAATGAGTGAAATGATGTTAAAATGGTTACAGATGTAACTATGGTTCTGTGACTTCCATGTAATTACTAGGCACGTTGGTTAAGACAGCAGGAGAAATATGGTGAAAAAAAATCACGTGTCAACGCCTTTGCCACTTCTTGCTCGGTACTGTGGGCGTACCACCACCTGCAAACCAGCGAGTAGTCTGTTTTGCAAACGTCGTATAGAAAATCAATGTACATTTTCCGCCGAACAACACTTTTGCTTGTGTGTATAATCTTAGATGCAAGGGACATACAAAAGAGGGGCCTTAAACTCCAACAAAGATTCCCTCCACAGACATTTATGAACAGGAAGTAAAGACTACACTTTCTATCCCACCCCCATCCCCACATTACTTTTTCTTTGTTGGTTTTTCCACAAATGATTCATTTTCCAGACAAATTTTTGGCTTTTTCGTGTCACTGGTCAGACCCACATCACCTTAAACCATGTGTTCAAGCTAAAATTGTGTGTTAAATTGCTTTTCAAGGGTTGTTCTCCAAAGTGGCTGTTTATTCAAGTATTTGATGTGCTTTTAATTTCCCACATGAGACTTCACCATGACATTTTACATATTCAAACCATTGATTGTGCCTTCAAGCCAATCAGAATCGATTTCTCCATGCCATGGTTTAGTGATAATTCATGATTAAACACTCTTAAGACACCTTTTAATCCAGCACAGTGTACTCAGTTACCATGTCTACTACCAGTCACTGTGATGTGATTATTCATTTTGGCCCTGCTTTATACATAGAATGCAAAGCATGCAAACCTTTTGTTTGGTTAGAGGTCAAATTAAATAAACAGATATACTCTCAGTTCATATTTCTAATTAACATTTTCAGAGAAGGGACTTGCCTGTATTGATTATTCTTCACAATCAATAGAGAAAATCAAAAATAATGCAAACAGTTATGATTAAGGCTGAAGGATGGATCAGAAGTTAGCTCAAGTCCAGACTTACAAAATGACCTCTCTTACAGGTTTCTAGATCTAAGAACCAGCTGTGGCACCACAGAGCAGCCTGCCCAGCCGAGAGCAAGGTAGACTTAAATCATAGCTTCTTTTTTTTTCTTGGACCTGTTTGGCCTACAGTCAACCATGATGGATGGTGCAACAAAGTGTGGTCTGCTGTGGGCTTCAGCTGCTCTTAAATGTATGGGTAGGGGCTGAGAGATGGGATGAATAGATAAGACAGAGAAGGAGATGGAGGGATGGGAGATATATGAGAGAAGGCCATGGAGGTGATAGATGTCTACTAAGAGGGGGAGAGAGAGAGAAGGGATGGATGCCAAAATGACCACGGATAAGTTATACTGTAGGTGGTCCTGTGATCTGTCTCTGTCAGATGAAGGAAAGGATTTTCTCCCTCAGATTATGTTGAAATTTAACACAGGAGCTGAAGGTAAGAATGGCTGTGTGTGGGTATGTGGGAATGCACCATCCACTACATGTTAGCCCCATATGTGAGTGATTTATGGCATAAAGGGAATGGAACCTTGGTGCTTCACGATGAGCCTGACTTTGTTGACTCACCATCATGAGTGCAGCCAACCCTGCACGTTCCGAAAAAGATGAGGAGACAAACATAAAGACAAAGATACATTGTACCTTAGAAGCATTCAACTTTGTACTTCTACCGCTCACTGCAGGGTTGTGTCCTTTCATGTCCTATACAGATGACTGTTGTAGTAAATATTCCTCATTGTAAAATGGTTGATGAATTGTTCTGATGTCTCTTCACAGTCAGTCAGATTGAGTGTAAATGCAGATGTCATTGTGGAAAAGGCTCAGCAGTGTCTCTATTGCTTTGATAATCTAAACTCCTTTGGGCTACATTGCAGAATACCAACAATATTTTCTACCTCCTTTATTGAAAATATTTAAATTAATCCTAAGGGTGGGGATGCTGATCTATGGGTTGGTCCACTGCTATGGTCCAGACTGAAATATCAAAAGGATTGCCATGAAATTTGGTCCAGACAGTCATGTCCCCTACTGGATGAATTTCAATCACTTTAGAGCTCCCTTAAAAACACTGTCAATCAAGAAAAAACATATTGATGTAGCAGAGCTAGAGATACTGTCTTTTTTTATTCCATGCACTTTTGTTCCTGATCAAAACCTGCTGCTAAACATCAGCATGTTTGCACAGTCACTGTGCAAATGTTAGCATGCTAACATTAGCACAGTGACAGCGCTATGTATAGCCTCAGTCGCTAGTACGGCTGTAGACTCTTATGTGCTTGCTTTATTTTCAAAACTAAAAGAGCCGGTTACTCTGTTTCATTCACTAGCCTCTAAATGACTACACATTAGATTGACAGCACTACACACAAGTCACTG
Source organism: Lates japonicus (assembly GCA_033238685.1). NCBI lineage: Eukaryota > Metazoa > Chordata > Actinopteri > Centropomidae > Lates > Lates japonicus. The sequence continues at coordinate 1,677,759 of BRZM01000031.1, forward strand.
CTATAGTTACTGAATACTTTGGGTTAATATCATCAGAAATGTGTTTAGGATCTCCCCTTAATGTTAAAAACCAAACCTCTTCATATTTGTTTATTATGAGGCAATCAGAAGTGATCACGTCACAGTTCAATAAATTGTCAGATAATTGTGTATATGATTAATAATTGTACTAGCTTTTTTTTTTACATAAAGCATAGGTGTTGAATATTATCGCCTAGCTACAGTTGGCCTCTAACCTTGTGTATTGAACATTCTCTTTACCTCTTTTGCATTTTTATGTGTGTGGAATGAATTGTTAGTGTATTTGTTTTGAACTCACTTGCCTCAAATCGCTTCTGTGAGATGATGAATAAAGTATATTGAATTGAATTGAAAATTTGAGGTAAGGGCTAAGGAGTCTGAGAAACGAAAGGGGTGAAATGGGGAAGCAAAGCAGGAGCAAAATTTGTTTGAGCAGCTAAAAACGTGAGTTTGGGAAATACAGTACCGCTGTATGTGAGAGAAAAGGGCAAAATGAACTAGAGGATGGAAAGAGGAGGTGGCATTGGAGAGAGGAGGAAGGAAATGGGTGGGAGTTAGAAGGAGTTTTGTACTGCTGAGCACTCATCAGCACTAATACATTTGATCAGGGAGGAACTCCAGCTAGCTTCATGGACCACTGCTTTTTTCCAAGCTCCCACCCCACTGAGGATTCAGTAAGCTGAGCATTAGGCACACAAAAACAGGCACATACACACCCAAATTTATGTTGGCATTCATATACATGGCTGCACATGAACACACACATGTGCGAGTGTACAGTTAATTATGTTTCATACATGCATATTTGCAGCAATAGGGAAATTGGTAGAACTAGTACAGTTAGCAGTGATTTGGGAATGTTTTATCTAGATGTTTTTTGTGTTTGGATTTACCTCAACACAACATCCCTGAAGCACAACACTCTGTCTTGATTTGAAATATAAGGAGAGAGGATGCATTAACACAGAGAAGAGAGGATTACTGAAGTTTCTGTGTGAATGAGGTAGAGTGGAGACATTATGGTGTCTGGTAAGATTTTGATCGCTGTGCGCTTCGGCAAACTTCCAAAGCTATTACTGCAAACGATCAGAAAAGGAGAGAGAATAAATCCAAAGGCAAGTAATAAGTATGGACACTGGAAACAGTTGATATCTCACAGACTGCCTGAGGTCCTGTAGAGAGAATGTACTACCCAAGTTGAAATACGTAGTTTGAAAATACTTCTGTCTGTGTATGTTTAGCAAGTTGTCAAGGTGACTGTGATTGAATTGGCCTATTTTTCCCTTGATACCAGCTATGTGAACATAGGAAAGTAAAAAACAGTAGAGACAGTGGGAGCTCAGCCCCAAAGCTTTCAATGGCCTTTTACCTTCTCCGATTCACAGGAAGCAAATCAAACGCGCCATTGTTTAGGAGCCATTTAGCTCATAAAATTAATCAAGCAGGGCAATACAATTTTCTGACAAAGCAGGCGTTTTAAAATCATAGAGAGCAAGGACGAAAATTACAGTTGTTTTGATTAGGGGCCCAGCAGTGAGCAGGGCATCCGCAGATTCCTTTGGCATTTTCTTTTAATGTGAGAATTAAGATCACACAAAAAACTGAGATATATATATGAACAAATGCACAAACCTGTTTGAATAAGGAAAATGCTTATTTACTACATGCAGTCTCTTAAATGACATAAGCACACAAACTAGGGACAGCACCAAATCAATGATTCCTCAAACACACACTTCCGCCCCTTTGCTGGCCTTTCCCCGACAAGCTTCCTGCTCTCTTTTCCTCCTCCATCTCTTTTCCCGCTGTTCTCTACCCATCCATGTACCCTATTGCGTTCTTATCAATGGCGGTCTTAGAATTTTCTGTGATTTCCAATCTTGGCCTTGTTGTTCGCCAAATCAGTGACTAGTGGCCTGCGAGGCCCAGGTGGATATATTATTTTAAGCTGGGCATGGCTATCCTCCTCTGTTAGTGTGGTTGGCTGAGCCTGTCTAAGTAACGCGCACTGACAACAAGTCTTAAGACTTTTCATCGTCACATCTAGAAACTCTGCTGTCAGCTCTCTGCACATCAGCCGTCACCAGCTCAGGCCAGCGTTTGGCCCGGGAGAGAGGGCCAAGGAGGAAAATCATTTAAAAAACTAACTAACTAAAATATGAGCATGTTTGGGTTCACGTATAGGTCAGAGAGATGAATACACAAGCAGGCTGAGGTTGCTTAGTGGAGATTTTTAAAAATCTAGAGAGACAAATAGGACAAAGGGTGAAAGATTTTTATCAGGACAAGTATCTACTTTCCTGCTCTGCTCTCCTCAGCATCATATATTGTGCCCTCCTACTTCATATGCTTTGCCATGCTCCATTTGGAGTCACAGATGCCTCTGTCACTGGGGCGGCATTCATTTGGCGCGGCCCCGGGTGACTGTGTCAATATTTGCACTGAGTGCCATTTTGGTTTGGGGCGCTCTATAAGCATGACTGGGCCTGGGCGAGGCTAAGGCTAAAGGAAAATCAACAGGAAACAAAAGCCCCGGCCCTATAGACTCGCTCTCTACAATTAATTAAGCCTTTTGGCAAGAAAAGTGAAAGGATGGGCCTCCTTGGGAATAGATAGGTTGGGGTTTCAGGAGGATGAGGGAGGGGTGGGGGAGAGAAAACAAAACAAATTAATTGCCTTGAATCACAGGAATAATTCACATCTCTGATTAATACTGATCGCACGAGGGATAAGAAACTGCCACAATACAACCACAGAGAACAGTTAATTCGATGAGTTTTTATGTTAATAACTCTCTTTGTGCAAAGATGAACAAGGAGTCTTTGCTGGGCAATGACTGTGCAATTTGGGGCTGTTACTTGGTGTGTGTCGATCTGTGTGTGTGTGTGTGTGTGTGTGTGAGAGAGAGAGAGAGAGGCTGCGTCCCAGCAGTAATATTTGCCTTTTATCTAATGTTTTTCATAATGTGTGGCCCTTGGGGATGGAAAAAGAGCAAGAGCTGGCAGATTGTATTGATTCAGAGCATCTAAAGCTGCGACTTTATGGCGCAGTACAGGAGGGCCCACGAGGATAGCCTAAGCTAACATGTTTTCAGGATTGCTTTTACTTGGGCTGCTTCTCAGCGACAAGTCTTACTTTTTCATTCCTATCCAATTTCTGTGTCTCTCTCTCTGTGGCTCTTGTTTGTCTCGCTACTCTTATTTTTGCCATAACACCACCATGCACACGCTGTAAAACACCTTCTCTCTTCTTGCTTATTTCTATTATGTAATGGAACAAGCTCAAACTCCCCACATCCACAGAAACACTCATGCACGTACATAAAGTTGCTCGCCTTTTGCGGCTCACGCGCAGGCATGCAGCTAGTTCCGACTGCTTAACTCGGCATTCAGAGGGCGCAGACTCATCTGCCTCAGCACATTGGCCTCGTCATCAGCAGAGCGCCCTGCTGTGACACCCGTCGGCCTCTATTACGGCTCCATATAGAGGAGGGCACGCCGTGTTTTGCAGGCCAACAAGTGGAATGCTCTGCACTGCCGGAGCAGATGGAGGCAGCCCGGACTCCTTTGCGGTGTGATCTGATGGGATCTGATGTGGGCATGTGCGTGCTTGTCCAGTGTTGCAAGTTCGGACTCGGTAAATACGGCATCTCGTGCATCCAAGTGCTCTTACTTGGAAACAATGAAATATTACTAAAGTGGAACACGCTGCAGGGTTTTATTTTGGAAACAAAGAGGAAAAGGGCAAATTTATATAACAGAAGTAAGATTCAGAAGAGGCTAATGTGATAGAGGCATTACAATGATGATTCTATTTATTAGGTCAACAATGTGCATTTGTGTCACAACAATACAGTGTGTAAGTAATGTGTTTTAGGAATACTCCACACTTCCTGTTCCCTAAATATCTCCTACCTCTTTGCAGTAATGATAATGGAGAGTCCTGACTTTCCTGCTCATATTCATCTTATCCAACACTTTGCTGGGTAAAGCACCCAAAGGCCTCCGACTCCTGATAACTCGTGACATCTTTACACTTTCCTTTGGTAAAAGAGAGGGAACATCTATGACAAAGTAAGAGCAGGAAATTATCTTGAATATGGGCTTTTACAACTCCCCAGGCTGTTGCTGTAAATGAAATGAAATGTCTTCTTGGAATGTGCTCGGCTTGTGCCTGTTTGAATAAAGGTTGAGACAAAATAATCTGCCAGACATTCAGGGGTAACGTGCTGTGATTTTCTGTGCTGCCAGTTTTCATGTTTCATTAGTTCTGCGTGAGTCTGTGTGATGCATGTGTGTGTACGTCGGCGCATGTGCGATTATCCATGCCTGAGATGTGCTAGCGCGGGCGTGAGTGTGTGTGGAGAACCTCCCCAGGTCCAGTGGCTTGTCAGAGCTGCAGCTTGTGCGGTTTTGGAGGAAACTAAGTGGACAGGTGGAATTCCAGCCCAGAGGCATGCTGGGTAGACTCACAGCGTGGCAGGTATGGACAATTGACAGTACAGAGTTGCCATGGAAACCATTAGTCAAATCCCAGTGGTGCATCCCAGTGTATTGTCATGTTTTCTGTATATGTTAAAATCTTGGAATGGAGATTAATGGAGATCGATGCTGTGTCTCGTGTCTCTGTGTGAGTCCATGTGGCTGTTTGCACTGCTTACACAACATGCATCCTTCAGTATCTGAATCCTGATTTCTTTTGAACAATCCCAGGTAATAGATACACCGGGAGACAGAGGAAAAAGTGGGAAAGAAAGAAAGATAAAGCATAATATGAAGCAAGAGAAATGCTCATGAGTTCTGATGTAATATTTTTAGAATGCACATGAAGCTGCATGCAAATGTGGCCTCTCCATGGTGGTTAAAAGACTGCTGATATGAAGTAAAACAGACTCATTTACAGAGACAAGGAGATGGCAGGTCAGTAAAGAAAACACAAATGCAAGCAACAACATTCTAAGGGGAACAGGATTAGACATTTGGCAATTTGGTCTTTTCGAAAGGGGTGAGCATCTACTGGGCAAAATGCACATTTGAGTGTTAGACATTAAACATCAGGGAGTTTTGTCCCCAAAATACCCCAGCCCCCCCCCCCCACCCCCAAAAGACTGCACTGCCCTTGAGGCTATGTACCAATATGTCACCCATGCTAGGGACTGGCAGACTCCAACCATGTCCTTAACCTGAACCTAAATTATTACGGCCCAACGCAGCCTGCATGGCAGAGCAGTTTCCAAGGTGGCGCAAGGGGACAAAATAACACCGAAAATGTCTGTAATAGGACATGCCAACTTCCATCTACTTCACCAGAACTTCAATTTTCAACTCATATAGAGGCCTGAACCTTGCAGTGTATGTAAGTGGTGCAGAGTGGCAGTGAGTGGAGCAGTGTGATTTTGTGTGGAGTAGTGTTTTTTTTCAAAGTCCTGGCGTTAGTTCTCTCTTATGTCTCCTTCTAAGCACATTTGATTGCTCTTGTGCTTCTGCTGTCTGTGTCTTTTGCCCACTAACATCAAGTATATGTGTCCCTAAATGGTGATACAGATGTTTTCTTTAAGAACACAAAGCGGCCGTGCTTGTGGAGTGTGTGTGTGCGTGCGTGTGTGTGAGACAGTTCAGACTGACTGATTTCAGACTTTACAAGGAGCTGCAGTTATTTCCCTTCAGACCATCATCTTTTGTTGCTGTCTCTGTACATTCATCAAGTGGAGTCATATACTACTTTACAGCTCGGGGTAACAGCAAAAAAATTCTGCTCAAGTTGAGACATTTTCATCCTGAGTTGACGCGTCTTTTTTTGTATGCCACTTTTAAATTTCTGTTTGTGTTGAATAATGCAACTGAGGGCCGGCGCTCATCACATTTGCTGGAGCAGGTTTTCTCCCAGCATGATTGGAGAGCAAGCGTGGAGCAGCAAATATAAAACAGCAGCTGGGAAGCAGAGTACAGAATGTTTGAGTGGGAAGTGGAGGCTGCTGTTATCCCGCTCTGCTCAAACAGGGGATCATGTGTACAGAATTGTATTGAGTTTATTTATTTTGGTGTTATGATGTCCTTATTGGTCAAATTTGGATTTGCTTCTTGTGTGTTTAGTAACAATATCAGGCTCATAGGTTGCATAGTTATTTTCTGTTTTTCTGAAGCATGCACCAGAAAATATGTTTGGGATTTTTCATGGAAATGGTCATGGGAGGTCTGAAACTTAAATAGAGGTAAATTTAATTTTAATTACAGCACCCTCACATGGTAAGTGACACCACTGTTTAAAAGGTCAATGCTGGATCCAGTGTTTACAGTCCACCATCTCTGGGGAGATTGCATAAATGTGTTGACATAGAAAACAATACGGTTGAATACAATAAACCACCTCTGCAAAATAAATCAGCTTTAGCCTTGCAGCTTTAAATGTCTAAAAATGAGTTACTGAAGTTAATAATGTGACTCTGATTTTCATGGAGCACCACAGAGAGATGCAGGTCTTCTGGAGCCAGACTGTGGTCCCTTCACAGATGTGTTGTGTTAATTTACCATCTCCCCACTAAACATGATGACCAGAGGCTGTGTCATCGTGTGGCCCTCCCGCTACCTTCACAGCAATTAGACAGGTAGATGAAATGAGAGTGTTGCAGAGGCCAGCGATGTAATTAAACTTTGGACTGAGAGGCCACTGGGCTCCTGTGAAGAAATACCCCAGCTTGCCCACACACTGCGCACAGGCACTGCCACAAATGACCCACGTGTGTGCTCTTCATCAATATGTTTTATCTGTAGTGTCCACATACTGTGTGTGTATCCTGCTGGTAGAAAGACCAGTGTGTACAGAAGCACACTCACACAAACACATGCAGGAGACCTTTTATTCAACAGACAGGGCCAGCATAACACACCTAACCGTTAATATCTGCAACTATATCATGGATAGCTGCCCCAGTAAACGAACCTGTATCTCACAAAGACGCTGATACTTTTTAACACAAAACGTGCACTGTATTCATACTTGAAATATGAATTACAGTAATTTTGATAGGTGTGAAATTGTGATGTCTTGCAAACAAAAAAGGAATCTTACTTCTTGTAACTTAGTCTGCATTAAGTACAGACCTGGAGTGTACCCTAACTTAGCATCAACAAGACATAATCAATCTTGTTTGTTTAACTCACAACCAGAAATGCACAGATGGCTTAGAAGGAATTACATATTAGAACTATTTCTTTACAAACAACTGTTTTTCCATCTGCCCAGTGATTCTGTTTGGCACCTGCAGCTACAGTGGAGGTCAGTGAGCACATGTGAAGAGTGTTAGCAAAGAAGTGTTGAGAACAAAAGGCTGGTTTCAGCAGAGTATATTACAAGCAACAGACAAACTGGTGGTGGTTACCTTCATACCCGCAGGAAGTGAAGCAGGGGTGCTGAAAGTGCTGCAAAAACGTTCTCAAAAATCCCTCTTTTTTGTAGACGAATAACTTGATATTTTAGTTTGTTTCAACTTTATTCTCCTTCGCTCATATCTATCTGAATTGGTCTGGAAAAACACAAAATGTTCTCACAGTTATGGTTACATTACAGACTAACCTAACTTTAAAAAAAAAAAAAAAAAACAGTTTAAGTATTTTTTTCATCTTTTCTTTTTTCATGGGTACAAATCATACCGCCAGATTCGGTATGTCTCAGTAAAGTCTGGTGCATATGTTTAGAAGGATAACATGTTCACAGTCATATTCCGATACAAATCAAAAACTGTATGTAGAGACAAAAAAATTGTCATTATAATCAGTAATGTATTAATCAAAGGCATATCTTACACACTGTTGTGCTGCAGGAATGTTTTCTGTGACCATATTAAAGCATGTTGTGTTCTCACAAACCAGTCAAACAGAAACCATAACATCCCCTCTGATGGGTCATGTGGTTTATAGACAGTAAAAGCAGCAAAAATTATAGCTGAAGCTCTGATTTGTTTTACGTTATCTGGTCTGTGCTGTAACCACTCCCAGGAGTGTGCTCTGCTGACATGGAGCTGGTTTGCTTTGCAGTAAATAGAAGCTGTAAAAGATCTAATTGAATTGTTTGTCGGCCAAGTGTAAAGCTAAAGCTTTGTGACATCCCGCTTGGCCAAACTTCGCTAGTGCTTACTGGAAACTAACATGGCCATACAGTGCAATTTGAGTTGTTAATCAGCTGGTGTTTCTCTTCTGAATTATAATGAGTTGCCTCAGGGTCTTGCAGAAACCTCATACGTCCAAAGAGGTAGCCTTTATGGAATTAGGAAAAGTGCAGGGCGATTGTCCAAGCCCTGATCTTTTTTAATGCATTATTTCCAGTGCAACTCCAATGCAGGATTATAAAACATCTTCTTAAAGAGCAGATGGCACAATTAGAGTTAAAAGGTTTCCATGTATGTGGAAGATTTTAATGGTGTTTTATCCATTTAAGAAGCAAGGCCTGAAACATGGCTTATGGTAATGGCTGTCTTATCAAATAAGTATAATTTAATCAGTGGTACATTCATTTTTCATTTGAAAGGCTTCTCTCTTTTACAAGGTTGTCCATTGAGGTTTTTCTTTATTGATTAATTTATTTTTTATGATCACTTCAGTTTTTGCGCATACACTTTTCACCATTCCTTGTGTGTATGCAGCATATACGGCCTGTACCACACATAGTCAAATGTGTCTCACAGCTGTCGTTGCCATTCATCTTATTTTACACCACATCTTCTCGGCAACAGAGAATGCGTCTTTACACACTGATCAGATAATATCTCCTCAGTGGGATCTCGGACTCTGCAGGAACATAAATGCATGTGTGCTCCCTGCATCTTTCCTTTTCTTCCACTGTTGAATTAGCACTTTTCTTGTGAGCCTTGCGCTCCCTGCGCAGTCACACACAGAGCCGTGGCAGCTGCGCACATACTAAACACACACACGTCGACACACTGTGACACATGAAATCTCGTCATATTACAATCGCAGCTCAGCAGATGCCCTTATCCTAGGCTATTTCCTGAGCTATACTTTTCTCCCTGCTGTTATGTCTCTCGTCTTCCTGGTGAGTACTTGGCACAGGCGTACAGTAACCCTCTGATTTGTACGGAAATATAAATGCACAAGAAATACAGAGTAAACAGGGTGAATCCATCCAGGTTGTTAGGTGCTTAGTGATCTCATATTAAATGTGCTATTCACTTTAAACTTGACAGTAAGACGCTTTAACCTTACTTCTGATACATTTACAGCCGACTTACGGGCACAATCTCAAACATAATCTCTTCTTAGACACATACAGAGCTTTTTAGTACACTTGCAGGCGGTCACTACACATGAACATTAAACTCAGCCATTAATACCGTATGACTTTCTCTATATTTGCTCTAGTGAAGAAGAAAATCCCTGGTGATGCTTAGATAGGTTTTATTGCTCACGGCCTGACAGCATTTTAATTCCCCTCGCGGTTCCAGTATCATAGCAGCCCAATCTCCTCTCACCACACCATCAGCACCTTTCTCCCGGACCCAATTTAGCCGCTGATCCTAAATCTAGCGCGCCGGGGACCCGTGAGATTCAGAACAGTGCTCTTCATGGAATAGCACCCCAGTACCTTAAAGGAGTAGACCACCTCAGAATGCAATTAGATGCTGCCAATCTCTTGCGACCTCTTGGGAACTCGAGGGGGGAGGGGGTGCTAGCGGGTCGCTTAAATGGAGATGGTTTCTGCATGCCCATATCCTTTCAGAAGTGGAGCAGAACTCACTTTCAAAACAGTGTGTCGAACATCAAAGTATCTTGTTAAAATGCCCGTTGTTGGGAACGTCCCCTGTTGGATCTGATCTCATTTACTAAATGATGCTTACTTCAACTTGTATGTCTTGTAAAACAAATGCACAACATTCACAATGCAGCCAGGCTTTCTATAATTAGGAAAGCGATTTGTTCATCTGCTGGGAATCTTGAAGATGGAGCGTCGTTAAATATCTTACCTGTTTTACAAGATTTGTAAATAAATATCACACTAAAGTGATAATATCATAAGAATATACCACATATACCCTCTTGACAGATCTGATGGCCAGAAAGGTTATCAGTAACTTACAGTGAATGATGGTGTGTAAAACACAGACATAAATGTGGTTTAAATCCTACAGAGCTTAAGCTGAGATGAGAAAGTAGCTTATGGGACTCTTGCCTCCACTAAATCTATTTCAGAAGTCATTCTGATGCTTAGTGCTGCCATTAGGGTTTTTCAGGGTATTTATGATATGGAGACTACACTAAATATGAAACGCTGTTAAGGATCTACTCCTAGATTAACCTGTAAAGCACTGAACCTATTGGATATCCTCATACTGTAGAGCCATTGGATGAAGTGCACAGACACGCCCAGCTAATGTAAGGGTGCTGAGGACACGTACTGTAGAATCTGCTAAGGACTGACTGCACCGCACTGGCTCTGTGCTCAATATGTGGTCTTCATTCTCCCTTAAGGCAAGGTTAAATGGCTGTAAATAATTATTGAGCAAATGAGAGTGCAGGTCTGACAACATGAATCATTGTGTAAGTGTGTATAGGCCGGCTTGTGTGTGTGTGTATGTTTTAGTGTGTGGCTCTCACTGTGGAGCCTTTAACTTTATGGCCCCAAAATGATTGCCTCGTGGCTTTTGTAGTACACCTGCACCTTGGCAGTCTGCCACTTAACTAGCAGGGTGTACTCCACCCCCTGATGAAATGCATCAAATCTGCATATGGTTCTGTTTGTGTATGCGGGCAGGTGTGCTGCAGTGTAATCCATGTCACAACTAACTTAGGGGTAGACCACACAGCTGTGAGAGATTTTAATTGACTCAGGGGGCTTGGAGGGTAGATTAGTATATGTGTATGTTTGTGTGTGTGTGTATATTTACAAAAGTTTGCGGGAGAAGTGTATTATGGGGCGTTAACATAGCTAATAATGTCACAGCTAAAGCATTAGTGTGGAAATGGAATTTGTATACTTTCATGTGCATGCATGCATTTATGCTTATGTGTGGCGCGCTGTGTGTGTGTGTTTGTGTGTTCGTGGGTAGGCAGTTGGGCAATGAAATGTCACACCTCATGGAAGCAAGAGGTTTTGATGTGGCACATTCACCCTTTTTCCATTTTGCTCCCTGAAATACTCCTGGCATCCAATCAGCTCTGAGGGTTGGAGCGTGGGAGTGAAGGCTGATGGGAAATCTGGCTGGCCTTCATGGCAGGAGTCTTGAGTCTTCCACTTGGAAACATCAAGGTCTTATTACTAATACATGATCAGTGATCATTTTACACAGATTACAATACACGCCCAGAAATGGGATAAATCAGAACGCTGCCTCCATCCCACGATTGATCTCATAGACGCGGTGGATGATTGTCAAGAAGCTATAAAGCAGCAAGTCAAAGGAAAGTGAAATAAATAGTAAATAGGTCAGTCTGTGAAGGCTTTCACCAAGGGAACACTAATGAGAGAAACGGGAACTGCGCACACACAAACACATTCACACATAAACACACAGTCCAGCTGCTACGTTTCCTCAGTAGATATACTCCTCTCTACCTCTCATTTGACCTGAAATAAAGTGACCCTAATGTGCTCACCTCCTCTTAATGTGGTCATTCAATGGATCAAAGAGTGATGTGGTGTTCAGGTGTTTTATATTAGACTATATTGTATGCACTGATTAACAATGAAAGAGAATGTAAGTAAGCTGTGGAGGATTAGGCTCCAAAAAGGAACAACTTTGGGAGCATGGAAGAAGTTTACGAACACTAACAGGCAGATAAAAAGAGCTGAGGTGCTTCATCAGACAAACAAACACCACGTATTTTTTTTTATCTAGTTAGTACATCGCTGTGAGATGAGGATCTGATTCATTGATTCAGGTGACGTTCCCGATCGATTATCAAGCATTGTATGTCCTACTTTTAGGCACTTGTCAGGGCAGCGATCGCAACACGGTGAGGGAGTTCTGCTGGAAAGGGTCAGTCAGGTGGAAATGAAGGCGGCAAAATTCACTGCACAAGCAGGAGAGAGCAAAGGTCCTGCCAGTCAAACAGCAGGCTGAAGTTAGTTTAGTCCAACAGCTGGACCCAGGTATTATCCAGTACAGGCGTCCTGACCTGGAAGTTGTGGTTTAAAGTTTTGGTATTGATCAGCTGACCAACTGGACTTATACAGGCCAGGTTGTCAGTAGCAGGCCTGTTTGCATCAGTGACCAGATCAGTCTAATTCCTTTCTTCTTTCTCCAAAACATCCTGTTTATCCACCAGCTATTAAAAAAGGGGTTCTGGCTGTATTAAACGGACCACATCTGCTAAAAACACAGATTAACAAGTGTACCCACACTGCATTGATATGGTAGTTCCAGACTCTAGTGTCATAAATATTGCAAACACACATTGCAATATTGTGAGACCCACTGTCAGGCTGTATCGCCAATCGCTTGTTGACAGTGTCTTGTAGATTATCCAGTTACATGGACGCAGTTTCTAGTGCTGTGAGTATCACAAATGGAAATCACTACAACATGGTATTATGGTGGAGGGAGAAATCTCCTGAGACAGATATCTACAACTAATGCTAATTCACAAAAAGCAGAACATATAATTGGACACCACTGCAACCAAAACTCAGTATGTATAAAAATGTACAGTACAGTATATCGAATATTTGCTCTGATAATTTGGGTGAAGCTATGATCACTCGCTAAAGTGGTTTAAAGCTGTTTTTTAACAACACATAAATGCACTGGAGGAGGAAAAGTAGGAGCATCACACCAAATTACACGAGCAGAGGCCTTCTCCCAGCGGCGCAGTCAGACTAGCTTTCTGCTTATTACAAGCCAAGCCGACATGAAGGTGAAGTACAGAAACCTTCTGCTGCCTCTCAGAGGTGATGTGAGCAAAGGAAAGACTGAGAGAGAGAGAGAGAGAGAGAGCAAGACGAGAGTCGAGGGAAGAGTGAACTTGACAGTTGGCGTTCAGAGATCGTTTTCTGCCGACAGGTCTCACCTAGCCTGGGTCAAAGGCAGGAATTGAGATGAAAAGCAGGAGAGGAAAAGGGACTGGATATCGGGGATTGGAACATGATGAAGAGGGAGGGGAGAAAAATACGGCGGGAGAGGACGTAGAAGTTGCTGTGGCAGCTTGTGTGTTGCACCTTTATCTCTCATTGTGGAATAAAGTCTCCATTTTGCTTAAGAACAAGCACCGAATGAAAAAAGAGAAATAGAAATAATAATAATAACTCAGCTTGATCTTATCACTGTAAGCTGTTGGGTTTTCATTTTTGTACAAACTGATATCACGCGGACCCGCCACACATACATTTTCTCTTTGGTGGGGGTGGTACAGCGGCACTGAAATGTAATCCTCTCTCACAATAATACATTTATTCAATCCACGGCTAGTGGATCAGTTGACATTTTTGCTCTTATAAGCTCCTTCTTTCTCCCCCTGTCTCTTTCTCCCCCATCACCATCCCTCCTGGGATCCCATATCTTCAGCTTTCACGTACTGTATACACTGCTTTTTTGTTTGAGGAGGCAGTCACCTGTTACTGGTTTATCTCACCTGTTACATGCGGAGATCTTACATATGTACGTTAAAGGCTGAGTGGTACAAAGACCGAATGGATGGTGCAGATGGGTGGGTGGATATTGCCTTTTTCCAGCGTTCACACAAGGGAGACAAGGCAGAGAGGTGGAGGAGATTAGAAGGGTCAAGGCAAGGAGAGGAAAAGAGAAAGAAAAAAGGGAGGAAGGAAGCGAGGAAAGAAAGACAAAAGGAGATGAGGAGAGAGACGGGCGTTATCAGCGTTCACTCATCCTGCAGTGGAAGAAATTACCCTTCTCTGCCTTGCTATGCCTGCTAGGTCACTGCTGTCTGCTCGGACTGGGGATTTGCTGTGGTCATAAATCTGTGTGTGTACGTACGTGTTAAGTGCGCGCAGGCAACGTATGTATGGGCACGGACATGTGGGCGCAGGTGGGCGTTTGTGTTTAGATGCCCTGTTGTTAAGATGAAGGGTCTTTGTGGACAGAATAGAATTTATGGAAATGAATCCGCGGCGTGAGGAATGAGCACTCGTAAATCATGCGTGTGCGTGCGTGAATGAGAAACTGATATGGTAGTCAGCTAAAACCAAAGCGAGGCCTCAGACGCCCTGCTTCCCTCAGCTTAGTAATAGTAAAACAACATTAGTAACAATTAAGTGTGGGTGCCTTGGCACTGCTGCATCTTTGCAGGAACATGCATCTGTGTGCGCGCACGCGTGCTCATTTGTGAGTGCGGATTAGCCTGCACTGAGACACTAGTTAAAAGAGCCCTCCGGTTGATGAATTCTCTTTAGTGAAAAAGCTGATTTAATTGGGTTGCTCCCCAATCCTCTCACCGATAAGGATGCCTTGATAAAAGATAATTCCCCTCTTTTCTCTGTGCTTCATCTTCCCTTCTCGCATTTCTTACACATTATTCCTTATGCTTTATCTGCAACATCTCTTAATTTTCTATTCCTTCACCTTAATTTTTTTTTACCTTCCTCTCTGTGTATACAGTACATCCTCTTCCTCGCTTTCCAGCTCTCTCTCTTCTCCCTGCCCCTCTAATTTATTTTCTCTGTGTGCTGTGTGTGAAATGCTAAATTAGAAGTCGGGTAAAAAAAGAGGGCCTTGGAGCAAGAGACATCAATAGCTTCCTTTTAATTCTGAGGACTCCCTCTCTCTCTCTCTCCCTCCCTCTCCCCCTTCTTCTTTTCTCTCTCTCTATCTATCCCCCTTCTCCTCTCTCCTTTCCCCTGCTAATAAAGCCAAATTGGCATGAAAGCTAGTGACCTCTCCCCTCGCCTTCTCTCTTTTCTCTGCTTAAAGAACCATGTCGGGAGAAGAAACGACAGTGACAAAAAGCCTGATGTCATTTTCCATCTGAAAATATATCTTCCCCCACATCAGGTTCCTTTTATTTTCACCTTTTTTAACTCCCCTTTTATGCAGCCTTACGTCTAATCTGTTTGCTTCAGGTGCCACTCTTGCGTGCCTGCCCTCTCTCACAAAAGACCCCGGCATTTTCTTTCTTACTTTCATTCTGTCTTTTTTTGGCATTCCCTGGGGAAAAGTGGGTTTGAACATTTTTTTTTTAATGTCTGACTCACTTGGTGTGTATTTAATAAGTCTGCCTGCCAGCCATACCTGCCTGCCTCTCTGACTGTCCCCTTTTGAAGGAGTTGGTGCACAGCAACCCGGAGGTTGGCAAGACTCTCACAGAGTTTAGATTTAACAATCGCACTCCCTTTTTTCATCTCTGTGTCTTTCCTGACCTTGAGGGGCACTGTTTTTTTTTTTTCTTCTTCTTTTCACGCCAAACTCCCTGTCGCTTCCTTTTGCTTTGTAAAAAGACAGAAACTTCTGCAGTCCCTAAACTTGGAGGGGGCCGTTTTTGAATTCCCGAAGGGCAGGCAAGAGTTGAGCGCACCTGTCATTCGCTTGTCCTCGCTTCTCACAAGTTTGGCTATGAATTATAAATACAGCATTATACTCTCTTTATCCTTTCCTGGGCATGGAGGGAGCTGAACGTTATATACATAGGTACACACTCACGCACACTCACATAGACTCTGCATCCCTTTTGGGTTATTCATATAGTGTACATAGAAGCACTTGATCCATAGCTTATTTGCATTTCCTTTGTTCTTTCCCTCTTCTATTGCCCTCCTATGGTCCTCTCTCTTGTCATGCTCTCTCTGTTTTTGCCCCTCTCTTTGGCATCACACCAAATACTGACATGGAGGTGAAAAGTTTGGTACTGATGGCTCTAACTTTTCCATAAAGTATGCATGACTTGCTGTCACCTGTATTCCTATGTTTCCTTTTTCTCTAAGTGATTAATTCAGCGAGAGCTATGATCTTCCTTTCTGACCCCCCCCCCCCCCAACACACACACACACACACACATTACGATCTTCTGGCGTTGACATGTTTGCCTGTGTGCTGTTGTGTTTGCATTCAGTCTCAGTGTCTATGCAAGTGTGTCCTGTCCCTCTGGGAGTATTTACACATTAAGTTTGAGCCTGTGATTATTTTGACTTGGTAGCTGTGTTGTGCTCAGAAGAGCCAAGGCACTAATATAATTGGCAATTAAATTAAGGAAGCGAGCTTTCCACACACCCCCCGGTGAGTTTGAACAGTGTCTCCTGAAGTGCTCTGCACACATGCACTCAATACTCAGCGAGCAGACTCCCTAAAGTAATAATGTTCCGAAACTGTTGTAAGATATAACCCAAATGGGGAACGAGCAGATTTTTCTCTGTCATGGTCAGCCCTTTTCTGTTAGAAAACACATTTTTTCAACAATCAAAACTTGATCACGAACCAAAGCCTGTTTGTCTTAGTGACTTGAGTACGATGTGTGAAAATCTTTTTGATAGTTTGATGACAAAAACATCTGTAAATTAATTTCATTCATTAAAGTAGAGTTAGGGCACGAAGCATTACTTTCTGTAATGTTTCCAGTGATGGAGAAAGTATTCCGACCCCCTGCTTAAATAAAAATACCAGTTCAAAAATCTGAAAGTACTGTAATAGAAGCAAAAGGTCTACATTAAAAACTCCTACTTAAGCTTTATCGATCAGTCTCTTATCTATACTGCGTATCCTTTGAGGGTCGCAGGGGGATTGAGCCAATCCCAGCTGACATTGGACAAGAAGCGGGGTACACTCTAAACAGGTTGCCAATCTATCACAGGGCTGACACGTAGGTAGGTGACACTTCTGTAGGTATTATACCAAGTATTAATTTACTAAATGTACCTACTGGCTTAATCTTTAACAGTGTAAAAAAATGAAAACAAAAAAGTGTCTTGAGTAACTCGTGTTTAGTTCCTTTCTGTCTCTAAATGTTCAGGAAGAAACAATGAGTGGAAGTTCACATACAGTACAAAGGTAACGTGCATCCACTTGACGCTAATGATCCCCTCTTTCTTTTCTCACGTCCAACAGTGAATTAGAGAGTCTGCATTAGTATGTGAAACAACCCTCTCCTCAACTTTCTAAATTACACTCTGCTCTGCCCATTACTGCTGGCCCAATGGGAGCGAGGTTTGTTTAGCTCTGCTCCAATGGGAGTGGATGTTGTTTGAAGGCCTGCCATTTCAATCAGGGCTGTTGTTCAGCCGTTGTTGTCTTTTGGGGAACCTGGCCAGGCTTGTCGCCAGAGGGACACATGTGGTTCATCACGCCTGTAATTGGATTTGATTTAGCGTTCTCCACTTTTTCCCTATGTTTAATTAGGGGACTCTGCCACAGAAGACCATGGGCGAGTGCAAAGGAAAGCAAGATAGACCTAAAGAGGGAAGGACTGACAGGGAGCTCAAAGTGAGGTTGCATGGTGATTAGTGATTTGGGAAATGTGGGCAAAGTTAATTAGTATGTATGGGTATTTGTCAGTTTACAATTAGTTTGAGTCCTACACGAGGGGATGGAGGCAGTTGTATACAAGCTTTAAGTGACTGTATCTGAAACCAGTGATTTCACCTTGTCTGCATGTGTGCGTATCAGTTCAACAGCGAGACTAAGGGAGGGGAAGGGAGGGGAGGGGAGGGGAGGGGAGGGGAGGGAGTGAAATACGCGAGTAGCTGCATCGATTATGACATGGCCTTCCTCTCAGGGGGAACCATGGTCAGGCCATTTGTTTGACAGGAAAAGAGAGGGGGAAGTCTATTAGCGTGGTGCCTTCATGGACTGATGACAGGCAGCTGCAGCGGCTGTGGCCTGGCCCACTGGGACCGACCTTTTCACCCCCCCTTGCTGGTGGCTCGGGCAGAGGGAAAGGAGGGGAGAAAGATAGCGGGAGATGGGGCTAACAATGCTCCCAAAACCCCACGGGTGCTTTGAAGGTCAAGATCTTTGTATGCCGCCACACTTTATCTCAGGGAGGGAATAGGACAGAACGTGTGTGAGAGAAGGAGGAAAGGGGTCCGAATAATGGTTTTCACCTTCCCCCCTTTTTTTGTATATAACTGACAGGGAAATAGAAATGGCCTGGTGAGGTGTCATTTTCCCATCTGCTGTGAGATTTTCCAATTGAAAATCTGTGTTAAAGCAGCACAGTAAAGTCTGCTTTTTGAAAAGCATATTACTCTATTATGTATTCGGTTAAAGTGGCAGTCACCATTTAAAGGACTTTTCCACAGAAATTCTTCTACATCTCTCCCAGTACAATGTTGAACTCAGGGTTTCTGCGAGTGGCACTCTTCTCTCTCTCGTTTAACCATGGAGGCTATGCTCATAGCTCATGTAAGTTCATCCCGTGTTCGCGCTACTTTTATGCTGCCAGCAACATGAAGGGGGGTATTGACAAAACCATCCATAAATGGCCATCAGTGCACAAGACCTAAGCAACACTTCAATTTTTCAATTTAGCTGGACATTTATTGGAGCTTGAAGATGTAAGTCAGCCCAGACGCTATTCATCCGATTTCATGAAGTCTCACTTAATAAGATCTGAATGCTTGGGCTCGTTTGACATTAAAGACAGTACTGCTGTCTTAATGTAATATTGGTTGAGGAGAAGTCAAATTTCAGCCTGTAAGGACATATTCATCCCTTTAAAGGAAGGCTACATGTGAGGAAATAGAGTTAAATAGGCTAATGTCATCAGTTCAACAAAAAAGGTAGATTTTTGGTAAAACTTTTAAACTCCTTACACTAGATAACTGCTGTAAGTGGATTAAAAAAATTGGAAGTATTCAAGTATAAAATTCAATAGCAGCACCCTGGGTTTGATCTCCTAGGAGCCATTAGTAGTCAGGAAGATGCATATTCAAGCACAAGGCTGCTGAGGGGAAAAATAAATAAATTGAATAGTTAAATAAGGACAAACGTAATTGTGGGGGCAGCACGGTGGTGTAGTGGGTAGTGCTGTTGCCTCTCAGCAAGAAGGTTCTGGGTTTGAACCTGCTGGCTGGATGGAGTCTTTTTGTTGCATGTTCTCCCCATGCCTGCATGGGTTCTCTCCAGGTACCCCAGCTTCCTCTCACAGCTCTACATTGCCCGTAGGTGTGAATGTGAGCGTTTGTCTCTGTATGTTGACCCTGTGATTGGCTAGTCACCTGTCCAGGGTGTACCTCTCACCCTGTGTCAGCTCGGATTGGCTCCAGCCCCCCCCCCCATGACCCTTAAAATGATAGAGGGTATAGCAAGAGGATGGACGAATGGATCATTAGATTTTTTTATTGCCTTATGAAAAGCCACAAATCCTTTGTAAATACCCTCCAAAATGGCTTATATACTGCGCACAAGAGGAGTTTTTTTTTTCTTCAGGTTACCTGACGCTGGGAGTTTGGAACATCATACGTTAAAGCTTCATTACCAGGTGAGAGGTTGAATTGCATTGCATCAACTGACAATAAAGAGAGGCAAACAATTATTTATGGGACAATTGTGCAGATCAGGACTTGCAGTGTTTCGAGCAACCACAATCAGTCAAGCTCCTTGGCTTCCAAAAATTGCTAAGCAGCTTCCCTCCTGACTGTGCAGCTTTAGCCTCAAGCAAAGGCAACATGCGCTCGCTGCTTTCGCTGTCATAGATCAAATTTGGGGGCTGATTCCAACTTATTTAAATTTCCCTGCATGATTGTCCAGGCCCACGCACATCGCCCTGAGCCAAGGTTGAGTTAGGAGCGCCACTCCTCTTCTCTTTTTTTTTTTCTTCTAGAAAATGTAATTCAGCTTTCAAAACTGCCTCGCTACTTTCCCCTGCTATCATTCTGACACTCCTCTGCTCTCCTACCGCTTCCCGCACAACTTGAGTGGCAGTGGTTTGCCCACAGCATTGCACTGTAATCTAAGTCTGCCAGCGAATGACCATCAGAACAACATAATTACGTAAGCTTGGCAGCTGGCGTAAGAGCATTCAACTGTAGACTTTTTGGTGATAGGAGAGGTGAGGCTTTGCTGTACATTTCTGTAGAATAAATGGTACTGTGGTTGCTTGAGGCTTTTTATTTCACATCTTGATTTTGTGACTGTTTGTCGCTATACGACCCTTAGGCAGCAGACTCTATATATGTATAAGCAGCAGAGAGATGGATGCTGTTTAAGCTCCGGCACCGTGTGGAGCTGTGCCGTGCAGCTGTCTCCGTGTACTGCATGTGCTTGCATGTAAAAGATGAATGAATGTGAGAAAAAATTACAAGTTTCTGTCCACTTCAGCAGCTGACATGTCCTTGGCTCTCCCATCTCTGTTGTTAACCGTTCCATGTGGGCTGCAGGCAGAAGGCCAAAGAGATGAATCCACCCAGAGTCCATGACTCTCCAAACAACTGTCAGTCACAGAAGTGAGATTGATTTTTGTCCCCGGGGTGCAATTTGAGATTTGAGCATAAACACAGTCATTTTCATTGCAATTCTGAAAGGTTATGTTGTCTGAAAAGGAATGACATAATGAATAAAACTGAGTACCTGTCTCGGAGCCACACGGACTAAATTGCCATGGAGTCAAGTAAAGGGCTGTTACTGAAATAGAGTGATGATTGTGCAATTTAGGTGACAGAGAAAAACACAGTGCATTTACAGGTTACTGGAGTGAGGAGAATTTTGTTCAGAAAAGAACAGTTTCAGATGATATGCTAGGGACTGATGCAGATACTGTTTTTGTGTAAAACTACATGTGCAAAAACTATACTCTGAGTGGCTTCCCAAGGTCATTCTGCCAAAGATACACTCTCTCCAACATCTTAACATCAGGGTTGCTGGGATAATGCAGCAGTTTTTGCTGCCAAATTTATATTCAGGTCAGTTCTGTTCTGTTGATTGAGTTTGATTAGCTTTCGGATCAACAGGACACTGTGACATGGAAGAGTAATGAAAGTCATTTTCCCTCAAAGCTATCCCCCCTTTTTTTTTGCAGATCAGAAAATGGAGATGCGCGTGTATTCAAGATGTTTTATTAAAAAAAAAAAGTCCTGCAGAAAGACCTTGCAGAGCACACACTGCACCTGTCACATCCTCGGCATCCAACAGCATCTCCAACACAGCTAACTGTCACACCTTCCAACGACCAGCGTTCAACAGCCGCCGTCCACACAACACCATCAGGCAGATTCTCTCCGATTGATCGAACAGCCTGGCTGCATCTCCAGTTCACAACACCCGAGGCACACCAACATCTCGCTTCCAGCCCCACCGGGAGTTCTGTCGATTATCCTCCTTTACCATTTGTTTTTGTCCCACATAGAGATTTGAGACTCTGGGATATTTTCAGACCAGCAGATCCAAAAATAACCACCGAAAATGCCCGGAAAGAGGCCGACAGACGTGGTCTGGCAGTGCGGACAGCGGGCCAGCCCAGAAGACAGCAGGCCCGGGAACATGAGAGCAGTGGTGCCATGATCACAGGCCCGAGGCGCAGGCGCGAACAGTGAGGATGAGAGGGTGACGCAGATGGATGCACCCGCCGTCCCCAGGGGCCAGACCGTCCCAGCTTCCTGACTGGCAGCAGCGCACCAGGCCCCTGACCCGAGCAGGCCCAGAGCCAGGCAGACGATAACACCGGGCCGATCGCGGAGCTGATAGCACGAATCAAATGCCACACCGTCGCAGATGGCGCGTTAAAACACAACATCAGAGCGCATCATACAACAGATTGAAAGTCCACAAACGTGGCGCAGTCAAAGATGAATGACAGCACCGGAATGACAACAGCATGCCAAACCGCATGCCACACACGCGTCAGCACACCGAGTGTTTCACTGTGGCACTGTAATTTGGTTGCGATGACGAACGCACTTTGTCTTACCTGCCATTTAATGAACAAACTCATCACCAGCCCCACCGTTATCCGTTGAGCTTGAGGGTAACCGAACCAATAAACAGACGAAGATCGAGGAGACTTTTGAACACCATCATCGCACGGGATCCACTTAACCGAATCCGATTGCAGCGATTTATTCATTTTCGCCCGCCACATGCGTTGAGATCAACGATCGCATCCCAGATTTGTACATCGTCGTGCCAACACCATCATCCAGCACGAAAGAGTTCTGATAGAACAACACGATGGTGGTTGAACACGAAAGCCGTCGTTCTGCGCGATTATGCCTGGCACGATCAGCCTGCAGCGCATAGAACACTTTGCACCCATAAATACCGACTCGCCCAATAGCCAATTGCCGCATCTTCGATCGGACTTCATTTCTTGACGTTACCTGATCTGATTTGACGGCCCGGTCAGGCTGGTCCAGCACTTCACTGCAGGATTTTCAGGAGCTCTTGCTGGCCCGGACCAACCCAGTATTCTGAGAGTCCACGACTGCACCACGCATCTCACCACTGCCTTTAATTTCATCTCCTCCACCTCTCGCCTCCACAGTGTTTGCCTTTGTCTTTTAAATGCCGTATTTCCTGACGACAACGGCAATTATGATCAACTGCTCACACCCCCATGCACAGTGGCTACAGACCATTTCATTTTGCTCAACTTACCATACCAGCGATATCATAACCACAGTAGCGACATAATAACCATTATTGATTACCCATTCATCATTCCACCGTGATCCATTCATCCAGGCGAGTGAAACAACCGCATTGTTCACCATGGTTTACCGCCTGCTCGATAACAGATAACCGCCGCGGGACATTGGGCCTGCCTGATTCCCCGAACAGCTAACACACAGTGAAGCACTGAATTATCCTCATTGAGCGAGACGTAATTGCCATTCTCGGCGGAATACACAGCGTGATGAATGGCCTCGGCATTAATCTCAACACACCTTAGTCGAGCACGACAGTTCAACCGTAGTTCCACACATTTCCGATAACAGCCTTGAACGACGCACACACAGCATCCATCTGAGGTTCACAGGCTGCCTGCGGGCAGTCGAGCCCCTGCTCGGTGCCATTGAGCCCATTCATTGGTGCTGAGGGCGACGGTGAGGGCAGCCCGCCACACACACGTTATCGCCGGGTGGTTAATTCAGCACCGTCAACGACGAGATACGATCGCAACGTCAGCGTATTTCTTTCTTCCATTTTATATCTGGCTCAACACAGCAGCGACAGATGAACAAGCCTGGACGACAGGACAGAACAGCATCCAGCCGTTGCCGAGGAGGAACAATGAGAACAGCTGGCGGAGCAACACAGCGCGGTCGCTGGCCGCAACAGCGACGCAGCCCTTCTTCTGCCGCCAACGACCTGGCGTCAGCCTTTTCACCGCTCGGTCGCCATAGATCCCGAGTCACACTGGCCGAGGAACAGAGAGAATGCGGCAGGCTGCAGGTGCAGCATGACCGGGCTGTCTGCAAGCGATCACCGCGATACAGTACGTTGAGCGGAGCACCCAGCGCCAGGCTTGAGCAGTTAAGTTCATTACACAGCGCACAGCACACACACACACACATTCTCACATTAAAATAACAACACCACAGCACCACCATTTTGCTCAGGCATCCGGTAGACAACATTTTCATCACGCACGAAAGCCTCAGCATGAGCTTGAGTGCAGACAGGAGTTGGTTTGTCTCTCGAAAGAATTTCATTCCTATTTTTTATTAAAAAAATAAAGGAATGAGTTTCTTTTCAGTGAGACTGAGCCAGCCACCATAATACACACACACACTCAGAAAACCATGCAGAACTTGCTAAATGATGAAAATGTTCCTATCTGCCGAGATTTTCAACACCTGAGAAAAACTTAAAGGTGAAAAGTGAGAGATTGTTTTAATGTAATTTTATTTATTTATTTTTTGTGTGAGGCTATGTGTGTGTGTGTATGTGTGCTTGTGCATGTGTGCCCACCTATTTCAACCTCCGGCAGCCGGGCCTGTCATAGACTGCTCCGCTCAGCATTACTGTAATATCCACTCATTCTCTTCCGATCCTTACACACAGGCATACACACATCCTTCTGCACACACACACACACACACATACACACTCGTTCTCTCTGTTCTGTTCCTCTAGCCAATGCTGACTCAGGATCTATGGCGACCGAAGGAACAGACAAAGATCTGACAACACCAGGTCGTTTGGCTCGTAGAGAAAGGGCTGCATCACTTGACAAAATTTGCAGCTCAGCGGCCGTAGCGCTTTTATGAACACTCCATGAAGTGTTCTCATTTTAACATTTCCTCCTCCTGCATTCATCAGCAGCAACTAAAGATGTATTCCTCTGTCCTCTCCCCTGTCATTCAGGTATAGCGTTTCATCTATCTTGTCTTTCTTTAGCTGCTTTTATTGTTTGAGCCAGATGAAATAAAATGGAAGAAAGAGCCATTTGCTTTTGTGTGAGCGACCCCAGCAGTCAGCGCCTCCTTATCTCGTCATTGATTGGTTGCTGGATTAGCCACCCGCTTTGACCAGCGTGTGGTATCGACGGGCTGCCTGTCACCGTCAAGAGAGCCCTCCAAGCCAATGAATAGAGCTCAATGGCACCAGGGTAGGGGGGGGTATCGATGCCCACCGGGCAACCTGTGAACCTCAGATGGATCTTTTGGCTGTTACCATTGTGCGTCATTCTAAAGGCTGTTATCAGAGTGTGTAGGTTGCAGTTTGTTACTTTGAAACTGTGACACATGGCTCGTTACTCATTTCAAAATTAATATTGTTTAAGTTATTACTTCCCGAGAGGAGTGCATTCATCACACTACTCTGTATATTACCTCTGTGTTCCACCCTCGAAATTGGCAATTGCATCCTGTGTGACCTTCAGAAATGAGGATAATTCAGTTGCTTCACCTGTGTGTTAATGTTCAGGGAATCCAAACAGATTTAATGTCCACTTAACTAATCTTCCAGCTGATTTATCTGTTGCACTCGAGCTTCAAACTACAGTAAGCCATAGTGAAACTGAATGCAGTTTGACTCACATAAGCACGGATGTTTGGATGGATCACAGTTGGCAGATGATGGATAGGTAGTCCATGTGAAAATGGTTGTTATTCAGCCTCAAAACACTTGTGTAATATTGGTTATGACATCCGCTTTGGGGCATAAAACTAATTAAGTTGAAGGCCTTAATTAAATGAATCTGTAGCCACTATTACTCATAGGGAATTTGCTAGCTTGTGATTATAAATCAACAAATTGCAATCCATAATTTCTGCCATTGTCATCGGAGGAAATACAGCATTTATTAAAAAAAAACAAAAAACTTAAACACATGAAACCATAAAAGTGGAGGAGATTGAATTAAAAACAGTGGTATTTAAGTGCATGAGTCATATTGCCCCTCTATTCATGACAGAAGTGTTTAAGTGGACTCTACTATCAAATACTAAAGGTTGGTCAAGGCCAGCAGCAAAGGCTCCTAGAAATCCCTGCAGCCAGAAATGCTGCGTTCAAGTGTAGCGTACAGTATTACAGGCCCACTGTCTAGAATCAAATCAGATCAAATTTAACTTTATTATCCAAAAGAAATGAAATCCATTAGGTCAGAGGTGCATACAGGGGTGAAAACAGTGCAAAAAGGTAAAGTCCAGTGTGTTTTATATAGGTGTACAAAGTGTTCTATAGGCACTGCAAACTGAAATCCTGACACCAGAGCACCATCAACAGAACTGACCAACTTTTTGGTGTGTTTTAACCGCCATATTGTTTTATTCTATCCAGAACTCCCTTTTTTGTTCTTTGGATTATTGTTGTTGATTATTTGGCTTTTTTGACGATGTCTTGGTGTCTTTTAAATCTGGGATACATTTCATTGATCCTCCAACACATGTCTTGGCTAAAGATGTACAGAAATGGCCAACAAGTTAAATCCTTTACAATGGTTATTCCACAGGTTTAAGTGAGATCCCATTGCATTATTAGAATTATTTTTAAAAATCTCCTCAATCTTTTCATCCTGTTTGTTGAAAAGTTCAGTTCTAGTTACTGTTACCAAAGCTATTTTTCCTTTTTTTTTTCAAGTCAAATCAACAGATGGCAGTGGGATTTTAGTTATTATTGAGTTTATTTTCATTTCATCTTTAGGTAAAGACAAAAATTGCGTTCAGAATTTCATCACAGCCAAGAATGCAGTGCCACGAAGAATGTGAAACATTTCTCAGTGTGTACTTGTGCGTGTAGTAATATTAGCATGCAGTTTGGCATGCTAATATTTGTGTTCAGTTGCCCTCATTCCTGCTATTTTTAATCACATTCATCTTTTGTTTGCATATACTACACGTTTGTGGACTTTCTTCCAAGTCCTGTTTGTATGATACATAAATACAGTATTTGTGTTTTTTCTTGTGTGTCTGTCTGCATGACTTGGTGTGTATGTGTGCATTTACGTTCATGCTATCAGCTCCTTGCGATCAGCGGTGTGTGTTTATGGGCTCTGCCTGGCTCCTGAATCACGCCGGGTCGTCAGGGCCTCTCTGGTGCGCTGCTGCCAGTCTGGAGCTGGAGATAAAGTTCTGGCCTAAAGGAGAGACAGCAGGCCACATCCATCCCTCTCTCTACTTAATCCACCCTCTCTCCCTCTCATCCCCTCCCTTGTTCCCTCTCTCCATCTCACTATCTTTCCCCTTGCTTACCACCTCTCAGACCTGTGTCCTTCAATACACCACACTCTCTCTCATGGTTTCTCCCCCTCCCCCGTTTTTTTTTCTTTTCTCCTGCTGCTCCCTCCTTCTGCCCTGTCTTCCTACATTTTATTTTTATTCCTCTTTCCATCCGCACTGCCAGACCACGTCTATATCAGCCTCTCTTTCCCCCCGACCTTTCGCCATCTCTCTGTTTCACTTTCCCTCCATTTTTTCAGTGGTTGTGTGTTTGTTTTTTTGTTTTTTTTTTGGATCTTCATTGTTGCTAAGGTCTAGCTGAAAATATCCCAAATTATCCCAAATGCATATACCCTTGTAAACAGGACACAAAAATAAATAAGAAATAAAAAGGAAAGATAATAATAATCCAACAAAAAAGAATTTCAGTGAGAGCTTTCAGAGCTTGAGGAGTATATTTGTTGTATATTTGCTCAGGTGATACCTGTGACATTGAAGAGAGTACATCAAAATGTTCCAGTCAATCGGAAAGGGGAAATCACACTGAGAATAGGTATTTGGTGTGGACTCCCAAGCAGCATCTCTCCCACAGCAGCTGGTATTGAGCATAACGTGTCATTTGGAAGGTTAACGACAGTTAGCTTTATGTTGGGGAATGCTATATTGGATACTTGAGGGAGATGTAAGCAAGTGATATTCAATTTTTTTGTGTATTGCTCTCTACAAGTCTTTTTCACCACAGGGATAAGAGGACAGTGTTGTATTTTTCTAATTTAAAAGCAATGAAAAGCTTTGAAGATCACACAGAAACATTTCCACTATCACAGGGTTTGGAAACACATTTATTGCATTGATAATTGGAAAAATAGGCTCTTTTCTTGCCTGTACACCACTTTCTAAAGCACGCCATTAGTACTTAGATTGATTTTCTACCTTTCAGACTGCCATTAGGTCTTATTTATTCACCAGTATGAAAATCAACCTGCGAAACTTGAGGTAATCCATCGTATTTAGTTTGTTTATTTGTTCATTTTTTGTGTAGTGCAGAGATATTTTGTAATTTTTGTGTTCACAGAAATATGAGATTTGAGAGGCATATGTTGAACAGCCAACATATTAAGGCATGAAGCTGTCGCATTATCCTTTCCCCCTTGCCCATACATGCTCCTGTTTGGTTTCTTTACAATATGTTTTGTGAATGCCTCCATTCAAATCTCAGACATCAAGGCTTTTTTAATCTTCTTTTTCTTCTCTACCACAGTGGAGGAGTTTGTGTGCCATGACTTTACTACTAATTCTCTGACATGAAAATAAAGAAAATACAATGTTCAGTGTGAAATATGCATCTTAAGAATGTTAACATAGTGTACTGACAGAGTCAGTTTTATGGTTAAAAAAAATGAATGTTATGCTTTTGGAAATGGTTGGCAGAAATGTTAAGTATGTGTAATTTGCAGTTAGGACATATAAAGACGTGCACAAGTGGTAAATAGACTTGTAGTCATACTGGTTCTTCAGTGTGTTGGAAGGTGTTGATTTAACTTCAAGGACTTTGGATGTAGCTACTTTAGGCACTCTTTTTTTTCTTCTTTTTTTTGGTATCATTGACTTAACTGACACCAACACTTCTCTCTGACTTCTTCATGAACTCAGCTCTTTGGCTGTGGGCAGTCTCAAGAGTTGGAAAAAAATACACCCCAAGCCTTGCTTAAAATATGTAGGTTTTCCAAAAGTTATGTCTTTGAGGATAGGCTCCCCTGTGCTTGCACTCTGTTTTCTCATACTACAGCCAAATCATCAATTATTTGGGCAGTTTTTAGGCCAATCCAGAACATATTAGAGATAAACTGATCCATACTGGGATACAATGTCAGATATAGTGGGATTGTTTAGTTTAAATTGTGAGCCAAATTTATTGTGTCTCTTTGTGTCCAAATATCCAGACACAGATTCTGTCTGTGTGAGAATGATTGTCCTCCGCCACTGTCATTAACATTTGCATTTCAATAGTCCTTGCTTGATTGAACACCAACAGCAGCATAAGTGGTTTGGCAGGGGCAATTTCCTTTTTGCTTCAAAACAAACATCCATACTTATTGATGTTTCTATTCATCAGACTCACAACTCAGACACTCTCTGTTGCTTTCATTTTGTCTGCTGGAAAATATTGCATCTATATTTCGGTTTCCATATCATATCTCTCCTTTATGTTTGTTCTATCCAGCCTCTGCTTGCTCTTTTAATACAACAGTATCAGTTTTCTAACTCTGCAAATGGCAATGTCAATCTGTTGGTTGGTCCAGGCCGAAATTTCTCAGTTACTATTGGATGTGTTTCCGTGAAATTTTGGCAAGCATTCATGGTCCTCATAGGATGAATCCTAATGATTTTGGTGATCCCTCAACCTTTCCTGCAGTGCCAATAGCAGCCCAACGTTTTCAGTTATCCAGTGAAATAGCTCATCTCCCAGATGGATTGGCACCAAATTTGCTATTGACATTTATGGTTCCCAGAAGATTTATGGATGCCAGTATTCTAAACTAAGATGGCGAACAGAGTGGACATTTTAGCTGCTTAACATCAATATGTTAGCATTGCCATTGTGAGCATGTTTGCATGCTGATTTTAGCATTTAGCTTTAAGCACTGCTCTGCCTAAGTAGATACCTAGTCTTGTTTACCACACTGTTGTGCTATGAGGTTACACCTTTTTGAAATGACTTGAGGACATACAGTATACACTAATGCACACATGCCTAAACACAAAATGGTGTGAGCCTTGACAAAAGGTGACATGTTTCATCTTTACATCTGCTGTAAGCACACACCTACTTCTCCCAACAGAGATTGTGCTTTCCGACCTCACCATCCATACACCTCCACTGCCACAGTGTCAGAAAACACTGGTGCCAGACTCCAGACAATGCCAGAGCAGATTTCATGCTCAGAGGTTGTTATTGAGTGGTGAGTGTGTGTGAAGAGGGGAGGTGTGTGTGTGACATCAGTCTGGCTTATATTAGTCTGCTGTGCTTGCCCATCCCCTATTGTCTTTCCAGTTACACAGTGCTGTGTTTCATTTTTTTGTCATCTTCACTATCAAAACTGACCATTTAGTTTTCGTTTATTTAGTCTTACATCTCTTTTCCGTCACTTGCTCTGTATATCTGTCAGTGCATGAGGCAAGGAGAAGTAGTGAAGCAGATGAGAAAATATATCCCCGTGAAAGACAGGTCTGGATAAATAAAGAAGAGGTATACTCAGCCCTACCCGAGAGGGAAAGCTGAAGGGAGACGAGGGATCCCCCCCACCTTTTCTCAAGGCAGCTGTCAGGTTTTGAGAGGACAATGAACAGGGGTGAAAGAAGGTAAAAACACGGAAAAGTTGAGGTGAGGGGAAAGGTTGGGCTGGATGGGTGACAATGAGAGATAGGGTTAAAGTCAGCGCTGGTGAAGGTGATGTGGATGGCTGCAGCATGGCATGTACAGGGTTGAGTAGAGACACTGAGTGCAGTCTGAGTGCAAGAGTTTTGCTAAGACATGTGAGCCAAATTGCAACTGTATTGCCTACATGACAGTCCAACCCAAATTCTATATATGGCTCTAGACATACTCATCAACGCCAGTTTTTTTTTTCTTGTTCAGAGAGATTTTGCTTATCATTCTTGTTGGGTAAAAACCACATAACCCAAAAATGTCAGCTTTTCAGGAGCTAAGAAATAAGGCTTTCATTTAATTAACTAGTTTTGAAAAGGTGTCTTAAACCCAACGGCTATTTCCTCAACCTGCAGAGGAGCACAGAATCTTTCAGTAAGTGAAAACATGAAAACCAAAATTGCAATAACAAGGGTTTCACCTGACAGAAATGATATGTCAAATTTGCTTATACTTTAATGGGCCTTAATTTTACATCACTCTGACAGGATCTATTTTAGTCTCAGCTGTGCTCAAAATTGAAACCTTAAGGATGAGGAATAAACTCTGGGTGTACCGGTACACCCAAAAGTACTTGTCTTGATCTGACTTAATTTGAGTAACTCCTTTAGACCAGCATGACAGCTCCTTCGCTCATATCTGTAATGTTACGGCCAATCAAACACAGCAGTTTTATTTACAGTACCAGGAAGCGGTGAGGCAACTAAAATTAAAGCTTTTTTTCTAGGACATCCTCCCACGAGAAACAGTGTTTTCCAGAAGTGCTGTAATTGTCTGCAATCCAGCCGTTCTGGCATGAGGAGGAAAGATTAAGTCATGCTTTTATTCTCCAAAATCCATGTGTCAGTTCATACCTTACATGTACATTGTACAATATTTCTCAGTGGTTGGCAGTAAAATTTGTCCGAATGAGTTGTACCAATGTATCTACGATAAAGCAGGGCTCAGAATAAATTCACAGTAATATAAAGTTGTTTATATAATAGCATTACGACTATCATACATGCTTCAAAAGTCACCTCATATATAATGTTACTGTGCTTTATTTGCTTATTTCTTTTGAATGAGGGTATGTCTGACAATACTGGAAATGTTTGGAAAAAAGAAAATTAAGCTTCCAGTTTGGATATTTATATTTCTTTAACAAGAACATTGGCTGTTATCTGTATTTGTTCATAATTATATTTGGCAAATTCTGTTTTAGAGGAACCCTTCATCTAGTATGGGATTATGCCAACACCATTGTACTGTATATTACGTTACTTGTGTTATTCTCATATTCATTGGTACACACCTTCGTGATTCTGCGGCAGCGCAACACATGAGCTCTCAAAAGCTCTACAGACTTGTTAGCATTGATTTGAAAGTCATGATGTATCTGGTGATGTTGAGGGCCTACTTTTGTGTTTGTGCCTAATAATTGTGGCTTTAGTGTTTTGCTAAATCACAGTCTGGAGGAGTGTTTTGTGGATAGTGTCCAATGGAGCATGTGTTTGTGGTGTAAAATGGCACATATTAAGCTGCTAAAAAACTGTAGAGCTTTTTTCCATTTTCCAAGCAAAACAGCAAAGTTACTCTCCATTACACACTCATGACTGAAAGCAGGTTTCACTGGTTTGGTTTTACTTTAAAAAACACCTTTTTCAAGACAATAACATTAAATACCAATTAAACACAACTGTGACTGAACATTTACCATGACATTTTACTCTTAATAGCCAGTCTTGTACTTTTTAGTGTTGCTCACACACCTCCTTAATTTACTTTTGTGGTCATGGTTTTCTACTTTTTGTGTCATCAAGCATTTATGTGTTTTAAATCAACTGCGAAGGAGCTGCATACACAAACTATCTCTCGTACTGTATTTCCTCTGCTTTCTCAAAAACTGCTCACGATGCTGCCTTTAAAGCCCAATCGGTGATCAGTGATCAGTGTGCAGCATGCATGATCGCCCACTCACTCACTCACTCACTCAGATCTACATGGTCCTTGTTGGAATACTGATTCTGTATTTCAGCCTATGCACATGCAATTAAATTGTAACGCTATTTAAGTAGAAAAATTGATGTGAAAAATCTGTATAAATTAAAGGTCATTATTTATTTGGATGTAGTGCTTTAACCGGTGCTGATGTGTTTAGATATTTTTTAAACTGTAACTAGATGCTCAGTCCAACATTTTGAAACTAAAATTTTGATACTATTTAGAATTGTGAATGTAAAAGAGTAAAATGCCTGAGGTGGTCCGCATTTACCAGACACTGAAGTAAAACTGCAATCCTACATCATCCAGCCACAGCTTGCACTTGGTCAATAGCTTTGTGTTAAAGGTCAGGTCCTCTCTGTGGTTCAACTTCACTGTGGACACGGTCAACCTTAACCCCTGAACCCTTAGCTGTGGTGTGACACATGTCAAACAGAGACAGGGAGAGAGGGCACAGACAAACACGCACCACACATACTCCACACATATACATGCAGGTTCAGGGTAAATTTGATGTTCCCTTCAAGGTCTCTGTGTATTTCTTGCTGACGTGATGGATATATCTGATGATGGAGCATGCTCAGTAGTTGAACCTGCTGATTCGATATCTCCCACAACCTACCAGCATCTCAGACTGTGACTGAGACCCACGGGGGTGTGTGTTGTGTTTCACTTAAAAATAAACAATAAAAATCCTGAACCCCCACAAGAAGAAAGTCTTTGATAGAAGAAATAACTATTAGACCTTCGTTGTCATAGTAACAGTCATAGGTTAAGGTTAAAGTTATGGAACGGCACGGTTTGTTACATTTAGGCACAAAAACTTCTTGGATAGGTTTCAGAAAAGATTGTGGTTTGGGTTAAAATACGAGTCTGTTTAAGGTTAGAGGATCTTTGTTGTCATGGTTACAATAAAAAAAAACATGTTCGGGTTGAGGAATTGTCAAGAATAAAAGATACAACATTGACTCGGTTTCACATGATGAATGAAATGAAATGAAATGAACAGTGGTCTCCCATGTCAAAGTCTTGAGTTTTGTCAACTCATCCATTCAACCTACCTCCTCCTTACTTTCTTACTCAATATACTACGTCACCTGAATTTGCCCTTTGCTCCCATCTTAATTACTATGGCCACTAGAGGTCACCTGACTGTAAGTGTAGGTTCTAATAAGCTGCCTTACTGACTTTTTTTTTTCTTTTTTTACATAAAGAGAGTCTCCAATATATCCTCCCTATCATTCCACCCTTGTGAGGACATACTGTCTCCATAAAGATGTGAACAACACACTAAAGCAAACAAACACTCCAGAGTTGTAGGCCTGCACCTGCAGCGTCAGCTTTCCCTGCCTCAACTCCCCCTGTCTTCCCCTTGATACCAAGCCTGAAAAACAAGGAGAGGAAATAGAGAGAGAGGGGAGATAATGAAATAAATACCCTGCCTGGAAAGACTTCAAAGAGAGAGGGAGAGCCCGATCTACTCTAGTGCAGCTAGAGAGGGAAGAGATGTTACATAAAGAGAAAAGATGGTGAGATAACAGCAACCACCACCTCCACAGTCACACACACACTATACATTCACACAAAGGAAGACATGAACAAAGTTTGACTGTTTCTTTGCTGGATAGTTAAGAATCATATTCAGTGTTTTGAATGGTTTTGAACCACTCATCAGAATTTGTTAGTTGTATTAAATGGGTTTCTTATTAGTCTCAACACAAACTATTTATTCCACCACGTCAGCCACATACTACGAATGAAAAAGCTGTCAAAGCTGAGCAAATCACGATCCATGTTTATATCTGGTGTTGTGCAAGCATTGGCTTTCTCTTTATTATTCATATATTCATGTAATTTAACCATGCAGGTGGACAGAGGATATACCCATTTTAAAATATTCTCCGATATTCTCGAGCCGGCGAGCATGTATGTGCATGTTGTGGCACGTGAATGTAGTTGTCTGAAACACTGCCCTCACTCTGCGGTCGTGATTTACAACACACAGTGCACACACAGTCAAAACATAGTAGTGCGCGTTGGCATAAGCACGTGTCCTTTATATTCACCAATATTTTGAGCGAAAATGCCTGTCTGATGGATGGTTTTCCCATCAGCTCACACACCTCCATGCATGTGCGTACACAGGAACACACACTGACAAATACATATGGTCTTGTGCAGCCTACATAGCCTGTCAAACAAATGCGTGAGATGTGACTCACACATACATAATCTTGCCCTTTTCACTCCATTTTCCCTTTAGCTGGAACATTTCTGGTGACACAGACAATAAATTTTTGCTTTGGCTGTTTTTTTTTTTTATCCCTCATCCCGGGGCCACAATTACATTAAGTACACTATTGCTTTGTGTGGCATATTGTCTTTCTTTAATGAATGTCTCTCCATGCAGCCTGCTTGCTGCTCAATCAATGAGTTTTGGAACTTAAAAGCTTCTCTAATGCCCCCAAGATCCCATTCGGATGACTTAGCTTTTCATGTGAAATGGCGTAACGGTATTCTTCAGTATTTTAGTCCCAAATCAAATTCAAGATCAGGTTTGTGGCTGGGGAAACCGGGCTCGTTACGCGGAGCTGGGCCTGTTTACACTGGTGGGGTGGGGTGGGGGGGGGGGGGGGGGGTCAATCACTGCTCATATATTGCCTTGTAAGTGAATCATTTGTTTTCAAGATTTCCCCTTAATGCTGTCATAGGAGAAACAAGAATCACATTTGGGTGACTTTGTTGCATGTATGTGCTCTTTGGTCAGTGTGCATACTGGAGTTACTGTACCTGAAATAAAGAACATATGTTTATGCAAATCTAAAAATATTCAAAGGTTGTCATCATAGATGCACTTACATCTGAGAAGATAATGAACAAGTTTACTGAATGTCTCAAAAAAAGTTAAAAATAAGCAAACTGCATCTATGAGAAACATGAAAAGTTTCTTTAGAAAATGGTTGGTAATTTATTTTTTAACTATTTCATTAATTTTTTTCAGCAAATCCTGTCAACAATCAATGGTCATATTTTTTAATGAGGTGAAACTATTTTCCAGGCCAATAATTTCACATCATCATTATTTATGTGACAAATGGATTTCAGCTTCAGCGGCAAACTTTTCAGTTGAATGAGTCTATTTCCACTTCCACCACCATTTTTTTCTTCCCCCTTTTACATTAAGCTTTTCAAACTTTATGTAACACAACTCACAGAAGAATACTCAGATTTGAACCAAGTTTCCATCTAAGTATTCTCTCTGTGTCTCTGCCTCCCTCGCCCAGTTTTTTCTCTGTCTCTGCCCCCCTTCCATACTGTACGTCTGTGGTATCTTGAGGAGAAAGAAAAAAGCTGGTGTAAGCTGATGTGTTGGCAGGGATATGCTGCAGAGGAAAGCCGATCACCCTCTTCCTCAGTCTGTGATTCTCTATTTCACAATGAAACTCATATTCCCTCCAGGCCTACCACAATACTACAAGGCCTTTTCCAGCTCCTTATTGGACACCCCCCACCACCGCCACCTCACAAACACACACACACACGTACACAGATGTATGCAGATGTATACATGCATACACATGCCAGTGTGTTTTGAGCACAAAGGTACAGTCTGCTCTGCTTTCAGTTCAATGGAATATAACTGTGCGCATGTTTGTCACATCAGATCCTGTCCAAACACTCAACAGATGGTGACATTTAGTTTTTTTCTCTCCTCCCCACCATGACAACAAGGTTAAGGGTGTGAAGATGCCGTAGTGGGTGTGTTGGGGTTTGCAAGGTCAGGCCTGACACATGCCTCTGCATCTGCAAATCTCTGTCCTGCAAATACATTCTGTCAGTTAATTAGCACAAATGAAGACAAACAAAATTTTGTTTAATTTTATATTTGAATGCATTATTAGTTGGGCCTCAACAGGACGATGGCTGCCTTACTCCTGCCTACTAATTAGTGGCACAGTTAAATGTGAATTAATACAGAGATATTAGTGATGCACAGCGTGATACTGTCTCTGAAAATAGTATAAGAGGTGTCTGAGTAACCATTTATCTGTCTGTCATGTAACCTTACTATAGTTAATGCAAGCATTTCATTTAAGTTTATTTTAATTACCTAAATTTACCTTACTAACTCATGTTACTGTGCACACACTGTGACAAATTGTACATTTTTGTTGGAATAATCCCGCTGTATGGTTATATATTGTCTTTGGACTGCCATTGTTTGACTGGGATTTGTTGGGAGTGTAACAGTAACAGGTGTAGAGTTGTGGACCCCAGGAGAGTGAACTGAGATGCTTTATTGTTTTGTTTTGTTGCTGTTGATCCAAGACGATGATTCCAAAAGAAACTGCAGCACATTTATTACCCACAGCTCTGAGTGATGGGGGAACATGGGCCATCGAGAGATCAGGGTTACAGTCATATTCGCCAGTCAGCTCCCTGACCTCCACAACTGTAAGCATGAGTTAGACCTGTGTTGCTAACTTAACCTAGTTGTCTAAATATTAATTAGTACAGTTTGACCGTGCCAAGTAACAGCCTACTTA
The DNA here is from genome assembly GCA_033238685.1 of Lates japonicus. NCBI lineage: Eukaryota > Metazoa > Chordata > Actinopteri > Centropomidae > Lates > Lates japonicus. Next base: position 1,714,230 of record BRZM01000031.1, read on the forward strand.
AAACTCTGTGTGTGAGGATAATGAATTTAAAATGAAGTAGAGGTGTTTGACAAACTGAATTCAGCTCCTGACACAGGTATTCCTGTGCTGTAGAAACACCTCCACCTCATAAGAGTAAAATTTTTGTTCCATTATTCTGTTTGCGTCGAATTGATGAGCCAAGGTGTAAACTTACTTTAATAGGGCAAAAACCATATCTTTCCTCTCATGTTTTGTTTGCTTATTTCCTTTTTTTTATCTCCAGAAAAAGAAAAAAGAAAAAAAAAACTACTTGAAAACACTCTCTCTCACTAAGTCCTTCACTGGGACTTTCAGAAATGCAGCACTGTACATCCAATTCATCACAGGCCTTTTAGTGGGCCTTTTGGTGAACATTTATAAAAACAACATTTATAAAAACAACACATTCACATGGGACACATTGCAAATGATCCTTTGTTCTATTTTGCACAAAAACAGAAGGGAAAAAACATAACATTTAACACAGTGTCACCGTGCAAGCCTCTTTCCACTTTATCCATTTGCTTATCCTCATCTCCGACAATCGTTTATTCATTCATGTGAAATTAATGGGCCTCATTATCAATATCTCCCTGTGAATGCAACACAGATCAATATTGAAATACAGGGTTTGGAACGTATTGAATAAACGTTACATGCCAGCAAATTGTTTTTAAAGGCTATGAGACCATCTAATAATTAGCTTAAATATTTTCCCATTGTGTATATTGAAAAATCCTTTTGCTCTCTGTGTAAACATATCACTGTGGAGGCTGATAAATGAGCTGTAATTTTCTTAGAGTGCTGTGAGGTGACATGTCAATCAATTTTTTACCACAATATCACATTACTAATGGCACTGTCGTTTCTTCTGTTTGTTTATTTAGTATGGGTAATGACAGAAACAGCACAGTAAAATACAGAGCTGATGCTGAAGCTAACAGTCGCTACTGGGTTTTATAATCCCCCACAAAATAGCTTCCTGATGGTGTTGGCAGCAGTGGTGGTCATTTCCGTGCTGTTTAATCAGCGTTCATATTCATAGCTCATGCTGTCTGTTTCTGTTTTGCTACTGATTACAGATGTTATGGATCTCGTCTGGAAATTGCAGTTAAGAAGTTACTTATCATCAGAAGTCAAGCTCCACTGACACCGTAAAGAATAACACTTACTCTCTCTGCCTCCTCCACATCGAACTTTCTTGAGAGCCTCTTTCCTTCATGCCTGCCTTTCATTGCATTATTCTGCTGGTTAACCTTGTCATCTCTTGCTATGTTGTCCTTAGCCCAAGCAGTTAAATGAAGAAAAGAACCTTTGGTACACATACTGTATATAGAGAGGCATCATCAACCATTTTTCATGTTAAATGCATTCCAAGAGTTAACTCATGAAGTGTAGTAATTTCCTCCTTGTAGGTTGTGGTACCTTTAACCTGCCTTTTCTGAAACTCTTAGAATTTCACTTAGATTTACAAGAGTGGTGTTAGACTATCCTCAGAGAATGGAGGCATCTGTACAGCCTACTGTACACGTTTGTTAAGAGAGTAGTAAAAGGGGCGGTAATTTTTGATACTGTAAAAATTTATTTCAAATAGAATCCTTGATGTCACGATTCAATTCAGAATTGATTCTCAATTCAAAACAAATTTTTGATTCAGTAAATTAAAAAAGGGGGACGCTATATCTTTAGGTTCTTACTCCATTAAACCAATTACTTGCGTGAGTATGCAGCTTTGTTTATTTTAGAAACTGCAATTCAATTGCAATCATTTCAAAGCATGTTGCAGTCCTCAGTCTATATGACAAGAATGGAATGAATGTGTAATTTACTGGCCAACAATCACTGGCTTAAATTTATTTGTCAAACAGAAGTTGGTCTGTGTGTTCTGGAGTGAGGGGGGCAGCAGAGTGTTCCTCTGTGCTGTCTCCAGCAGTGGACAACACTGTCTCTGCTAATATTAGTTAAACTCATTGTCATCTACAGCGCTTTCTGAGCACAGGTCATTTGAAATGAAACTATGGGCTGATTTTCTTCGCCTGATCAGAGCTGGCTGGAGTTCTGTAATGTGGTGCAGTGGTTGCTAGTTGGCCAGCTTATTTCCACTTGTTTTTACTGCAGTTCAGTGCTCCACTCTGCTAACACAAGTCTCTCTGGTGATGGCATATGAAAATATTTCACTTTCATTTTGCACAGCTAACTATTAAGTTATTAAAAATGGCTCCCAAAGGCTCGCTTTCCTGGAAGATAAAATGCAAAATAATTCAAAATGTACATTGTCCAGGTGCTGCACCATGCTCCTGTGGTTGGGTTCTGGCCTCTTCTGTTTTGACAACTTATTACTAATGATACACAAAAATCTATATTTGAAATCTGAGAAATTATTCAGAGTCAAAGACTTTCCCCCCACTCATCTGTCTTCACATACTGTAGTACATTTTTACACAAGAGAAAGTATGAAAGAGAACAGCACCATCCTAGCTTTCTGACTTACTGTCGTCCTAGCTCCACTGATATACCAAAAGCTGCTATCACACTTCTTGAAAAGTGTTATACAGTGGTTTATTTTTCTCTAATGCCCATGTATATCATCTGTTGATCCACTCCTTTGCCAGCATTAAATTGGCATAATTAATTCCCTACTCTGTTTCATCGCACGCATATGATTGATACCATGTTCGTCAATCAGCACACGTCACATGTCAAGCTAACATGACCGTATGAATATGCATGGGTGAATGAGTGTTTTTGCATGTAGAGTATGCCTTAGCCAGAAGACAAAATGCCCTTTGCTGCAATGGAGGAGGTTTAGTATTGCTGTCTCTTTTCGCAGCATGAGATCCTCTCAGCTTGCATGCCATTTGTAAATAACTGATAAGGCAAAGTGAAAAGCTCTGACTTGATGGTGCGCTGGAGTGAGCTTGATAAAAGGACAAACAGAATACTGACTTCTAAAATGTCATCCTGGGATAAATCAGTGGAACAATGTTGGTCCTTCACATCGAATAACAACCAGATGATCTCATCTAGATAAAAGACTTAAAACAGAGCAGAAGTGGACTGGAGAAGATATGTGTAAATAAATTAAGTTTAACTTTGAGGAAGGCTAAGGGGGAGAAAGCCAAAGACGCAAAGGGGCAGAATTGAGGATTTAAAGCCAGAAGGCAGAAAGACAGAGAGTTATTAATCAGTAGTAGAGAGAAACTGTAAACACTAGGTATCAGGATACAGTCTTGAATTTTTGATAATGAGTTCAAATTCAAACAGTTGTGGCATGTGTGCCTATGCGTGAATGCACGTGGATTAGTTAGTGTGTATGAGTGAGCTCATATAACAGCCACATACTGATCTCCGCTGAGGGCTGCAAATAAGAGAAATACTCTGCATCAATAAATTAGGCAATACCATTCTCTGCCACAGTGCACTTAGATGTCTGTGCTAAGAATGAGAGACTGGGGATGGAGGCAGAGAAAGAAAAAGGGAGGGAGAGGGAGATAAGAAGGCGTGTCATGATTCTATATCGAATCTCTCTCGGAATGCATTTCCCAAAACAGAGGCACCCTGCCCAGGGATATTGTTAAGTCTGGTACCCACAAGCTATTTCACTCTATTATTCCACCAGAACAAGAAAGTTTACTGGAAGATACTTGTGGTTCAGCGCATGAACATCTATTCATAGTAAGAGTCTTTTGGAGCTTGCCTCAAAGAGTAATGTCCATTTTTAAATAGTGAGCACTCTTGGTAAAGGAGCGTCTCACACATTTTCATTTAATATACACAGTGCTTGTTTCTGTTGTCTTTGCTGCTGGCATTTTGTGCAGCCAAATGACCAGTGGGCCTGCACTACTCTACAAGATGGCCAGAAAAAAATAAATGCTAACTGGGTATATCACTGCATAAAAAACAGACAAACAAACAAACAAACAAACAAACAAACAAAACACCACACACCAACAACCTTGTGATTAATGGATGACCCACACTATGTGCAGAGCCACAGCTGCCCTAATAGAAAGTATGTTGTAGAGAGCAAGCAGGAAATGAGGAAAAGAACAAAAATGTGGTTCATGGTTAGCACCTTTAACCTCTAGGCCCCCCAAGTCAGGTTTAACTTTTTGGACTTTTTCTTTTTGCAATATCACTCTGAATCAGGACTCTGACTGTGCCAACGCAGTGAGATGAATGAGGAGGCCCGCTAATGCTGGACAAGGGGCTCTGGATGTGGCCTACGACTAGATAAACCTTTTACAACATGCAATGATTACTGTGTTTATTGTGCCTGTGTTTTTATTGAGCATAATTGGCAAGCAGAGATGCCTGCTGTATATTGTAGAGTCTGATAAGCAGCTTATCATGTAAACTCACTGCCCAAGCTAAAATGGTTGAGGTTTGAGGCTTTGAGGCGCCAATGAGAACCTCAGGCACAATGTATTTATTGCATATACACATGTTGGGTGGGAAAAAGTCTGAGTAGCACAAGGCTGACCTCTGATGGTTTTATATACTGATATTATTTTCCTTTAATGGCATTTTCTTCTGTTAAGTGGTTGTTCAATATTTTCTGTTTCTAAGTTTTAATTTTCTTAGTTTGAAAGACCAATTTGTAGCAAAGAGGAGGTTTTCTACCCTTATCGACCGGAGTGATTAGAACTCCTTAATTGCCAACACAAAGCAAACAGAGGAAATGACTTTTGGTTTATCACAGGAATCATCCATTGGGGGATAAATTATGATCATAATAAACAAGTTACACACAAGTATCAGATGGTTAATGTGGACTCAACTCCAGTCTAGACTGCACACCTTGAATATCAGCAGTATGAGTCCAACAGTGCATTTACTTTCTCTCAAGAATGAGATCCTTCGACATAGTCTGTGGGTATTTTATAATTCCGTCACTCCCAGTGTGTCTCTTTGTGGTTTCACAGCATGTTTCAGTGGCAATTCAGTGCAGCTAGAACTGAAGCTGTTTAAGCCTCTCTACCAAGATTGTGGGGCTTCTGGAGACAGGCACATGTAGAATAATATAATTGGTGATAGTTCCCATTTGCTTGTACCATCAGGGAGAAAGTACAGGGTCCCACTCGGTAGACGAAATAGATATAAACATTCTTTTTTCTCAGAGTCTATTTGAATGCCGAATGAATGTAGAGCAGAAGAAAGTCGATTTTTTAAAAAGTTTTCTAGCAAGAGGACTTTGCCTTAAAATCTATGTTTTGTCTTGTAGCAAAGTTTTGCAAAACAATTTTCTCTACATGTTGAAGTCTATAATTTAAGACACGAGGCAAAATCTTTGAGCAGATATTAAAACTTGAAATTTATCATGAATATTTAGTTAAATAATCTCTTATCTGGGGACGGTGATACTTTCAGTGCTGCGGTGCTATTTTAAAATAATTTTATTATAAAAGTATAGTGTCCCAGCACTGCTCTGTTTTGCATGAGTTTCACAGTGAGGACAAATATCAGATGAGTCATATTGTCACTTCACTGCATTAAAGCATGAAGAGGGAAGCCGAGAGGAGAGGGGGCGGAAAGAGAGACAGGGGGTGAGGGATATACATATTTTGCCATCCTTGGTGATAACATTAATGTCAAGGTGGAAGGGGGAAGGAAGACATCAAAGCTAATGAATATTTATGGATGCCCACAGTAAAGTGCTGTTTTAGATTGAAGTGGGACAGAATGGCCTCATGAAGACAGCACTTTAGGGCCTACTCTCACACAGACTGCTAGACTATGAATATTCATTGTTCATTGTCCCAAAAACAATTTGCTTAACGCTTTTGACTTCTTTTCATGCGTAACATGTGCGTAAGGTTTTACCTATGCTTGGTTTGGCCTATAATGCTGTCTGTCTTTACTTTTGATAATTCTGTGACAAGATAGTTTTATCCTTTGTACAATAAGGTAAAAAAATACTAAACGTTATATTTGTTCTTAAAAAATAGGCATGCCATCAATATATCTCCCAGTTCTCAGTTCCAGTGGGAAGCCAGAAATTTTATTTGCCGTATAGAAAATTACATTATATTCCCCTTGAATTTCTGGATTTAACAGTTCAGTGACACATTGTTAGCGGGATATATGTCACTGGCTGTGGTGCAGTCTGTATATGGATGTTGTCTCATGCTATATTTGTTTGAAAGTATGTGAGCGTGTTCAGGTGGCAGAGTCTATAACCCCCATCATATGTCAGACAGCATATTGTCCTTGAGCATATTTCACAACAAGCTACATTAGCCTTCCTCCCCCCCAGCCCAACTGTGCCATGCATTTGTCAAAGTGTCACCTCAGCAGGAGACAGTGCTGTTTAAAGAGCCTTTATGTCGTACGTTATGTGTGAAAAAATTCAGGTGAGAATCTTGCGCAGGAAAACCCAGTCCAAACTATGACAAAAGAGGATGGCAAAGACAAACTAGCTTTAAAAAAATGCCTTTCCAGGTCAGGAGATAGGGTGTTGCCATGGTTACTTATCTCACACTACTACCAGCTCCTCCCAAAGTAAACACTGCCTAATGGGTGAAAGAAGCAATGCCAGCCATGTGGTCTGCTGTGGCCTAATGTTCAGTAATACACAGTATTTTCTGTGTTTAAGTGCATACATATTATGCGCACATGTATCTGTTTTCTACCAGGTAGTTTTGCTCTACAAACAACTCAGAGTGCTAAAAAATAAATAAAAAAGAAAGGAAAACTCACTTTTGTACTCTTTGTGAATCCTACATACTCTGCTTTGAAGAACGTTTTTGTTCTTATTCCAACCAAATTAACTGTACCTGTGTAAAATATTCCAACACTCTTTCCAGATCTGCTCTGTCATTTATTCTGCTCAGCGGGGTGAACACATGGTTAGAGACCTTCTTATGACCTCAGGGTAGCAGGTTTAATGTCTTCAAAAACCAGTCTGTGTCCATCCAAAAAAAAAAAAAAAAAAGTGGGTAGATAAATTGTCCTTGAGCCCTTGAGCATGACAGTAAATCATTTTATGTATTGTACATCACTCTGAGTTAGCATCAGTGCTATGCCTAAAACCTAAAGGAGTTTTTTCCCCCCTGATTTTTAAGAGGAATGATGCAAATTTTGCACATATTTTCATAATTCCTGTATAATTGCAGCAGTTCTACTGTTCTGCTCCCACCAACATCTCCTCCTCCCCTTGGCACTCATTAACAGCTCCCTCCTATAAGCCCAAGAGCCTGTGAGGTCACCTCTTGACATGGTGAAGTAAGTACAGTTTCTAGCCTCTTCTCTAGGCCCTGTGGACTATGCGTCCAACACTGGAGAGCCTCAACAGACTTACTAAATCCAGTGAAGTACAGGCTACTGCTGTGTTTCATTAACCTAGGCCTTAGGAAAGTCAAGTACTTTCTCTAAAGGCACACACGTTTCATACAAAGGCTTTCTGCAGTCGCGTCACACGTTTGGTAACCTTAGTTGGAGCCACCAGGGAGACCAAATTGAGAAGGAGAAAGGAGGAGAAATTGGTGTGGTTAAGCTAGGTGCAGGTGAGTTTAGCTGTATTATTAGGATATGTGAATATTCTGTTATATTTGCTTTCAAATTTTGGATAATGTAACAGAAAATGTTTGCATTTTTAGCTAACTAGCTGGTACATGGGAACTAATGCTAGTCTGTATGCAGTTGCAAATGAAAAAGTAGCCAACATTGCTTTGTTTTACCAGAAACAAATTCCTTAAAAATGTTAAACCACATATAAAAAAGCTGAGTATGTCTGCTTTAGTGCTCCAAAGAAGTATTTTAGTGTGAGAGCGCTATGTTGTTTACAAAATTTTAGTAGCTAGCTGCTATACTGATTTAGCAAGGGAACTAATGGTAAAATAGCAGTCACTGCTAATGCTCATTAGTTAGGATTATTGTGTACACATTTTATACCACATTCACAGTCACATCAAGTCAACGCAATGGGAAGAACAAGAAAATGCTAACTGAGTAGTCACACTTTATTCATCAATGGTTACCTGCATTGCTAGCTTGGTAGTCGCATAATGAAAATGATAAAAGGCTATTTTTCTTTACTGTGTGTAAGATATTTCTGGCTCTCTCTTAAAAGGTTAAACCAAATAGAAACAAATAGTGCAGCCAGTATAGGTCACTTATAATTAGCTAAGTTAACTACTGGTGTCACTGTTCTGTTTTACCTGATTATGGTGGCTTTTACAGTGTTTTTTAATATAGGTCATGCATTTTGAGCGCTTCGTAACTTCTCATTTCAGTTTTAAATCCTGTAAGAAAATGTGGCACCAGCAAATAAAAAACCACAAGCTACAACAGGGCTACAGTGATACCCACAGTTTACACAACAACTACCAACAACAACACGTGCACTGTTACTGCACAGTATTGATACAGTTTTTTTTCCTATGAAGAAGCACACTCTGTGGCACCTTAAAGTGGAAAAACAATCAATGGATGACCCTGAGCAGCGTTCATGAACTGCTGACATCTTTGGCCTGTGTGTCCTTGTCTTTCTCATCATATCACATTACATGAAATCATAGCACTCCATTCCCATTCCCAGATGTTGTATATTTCTCATACTGTTATCTAACAAAGGTATTATGACTGAAAGCTTAAATAATAAATTATGTATTTATTGGATTAAGGTGTGCAGATCTTTTCTTTTTCATTTGCATCCATTGCCTTCTTGTTTTGTGGTAGTGTGCAGTAATTTTATAATGTTTTGCTAAATGTTTCTCATATTACAGTATATATCTCCATGTTCTAAATTATGTGTTGCAGGGAGGCATTTGTTGAACTTCAGAGCATAGTGATGTTTTAGAGAAACTTGTCTGGGTATCATGCTATAAGGTTACGGGTAAAGTGGTGCAAACATTTCCCATCTCCCACACATCCTCCTCAAACTGCGTTTATGCAGAGCCACTTGAAAGTCTCAGGTGACGGAGCAAACACACCGGGCGTACAGAAATGTAGTGGGTATTGAAGTAGTTTCAAGCAAAATACTAAAACACTATATATGCTATATATGTTTTTTTTTTCAGCAGTGTGTGTGTGTGTGTGTATTGTATGAGTCAAAATCAGGCTGCTGGTGGACCCTCACTGTGTCGGTGATGGTAATAGTTTGCCAGAGCCTTGGGGGAGCTGCTCAGCAGGCGATGGCGTGTGTGTATGTTTGTGTGTGTGCATGCGCCGGTGTGTCTGTGTGCACATATCAGCAGGAAAGGGTAGAGCAAGCCCCGTGTCTCAACAGCCAAGTCATCAACCCTTTTAATCCAGCCCAGCAGGGATGTGTTTGTGTTTTTGACAGTGCATGTGTGTGTGAGGTTGAAGAGAAACTTCTACCATAAAGTTGGTTATGTTATACTCTGAGGCGAGGCAGAAATCTGTCCAGAAATGTTTCCGACCCGACATTGATTGTTTGATCTAGACTTCTACATGTATTGTGCTGTGATACGTGTTGCCTTTACAAGTTCTTTTGTCCATGTCATGTTGATTTTTTGAGCTGCTTTTGAAGATATTCCCTGATGTTTCTAATGTACATCCTCCTCTCCCCCCACCTTCTTTTCTCTCTCCCCCTGCAGGACGAATGTCATAGGATGAACACTGCTGGTGGGGTGTGTCTGTCTGTGCTGTCCTCTCTCCTGGCCGTGGCCGGGGCCCTGGCTGCCGTGTCTGCCCTCGCTCTAGCTCCTCTCTCTGCCCTGGCTGAGGCTGCCTATGGGGCTGCCGATGGCATCCCCAGCACCGGGGCAGAGGGGACCCCTTCACCCGTCTCCTCACCATGCTCCAGCCTTGTAGCTGGGGTGCTCTATGGGTCTTTCTCCCTAAGGGAGCTCTTTCCCTCCAGGGCGCCGGGCTGTTCCTGGTCCCTGGAAAATCCCGACCCCACCAAGTACTCCCTCTACCTCCGCTTCACCCGTCACCCAATCATTTGCCGGACACACTCCCCCATGCTCCTCTCTCTTGACCACCACCAGGCCAATCAAAGCTGTCCCCTTCATTTACAGTCGGTCACTGCCAGGGATCAGGAAGTCGTTGATCTCTGTGGCAGGCAATCCAACTCAGATGGACCTTACTCCTTCCTACAGTTTGATAAGAACTTTGTCCAACTATGTCTAACAAGACATCCAGCTGCTGATGAGCCTCAGGTAACCAAGGAATTGCTGGAGCTCAGACTGGTAGAGGTGTTACTCATTAACAATGAGAACTCCAGTCAGTTTACCTGCGGCGTGCTTTGCCGATGGTTTGAGGAGTGTTTACGCACGGGACACAATGGGGATCAGGAGGTTTCTGATGGAGATGGTTGTGGGATGACCCAGACAGGATGTATCTGTCCAAACCACAACATCATGGCACCGCCTATTCCGTTGCTCCCGGAGACACCCCACAGTTTCAGCAATGGTTCGCTGGTTCCTGATGACTGCTGTGTGACTGAGCTGCATTCCAATGATGCGATCGCCATAGCGCCCAGAGATGTCCGACAAGGTAGGATTATGTTTCTGTCAGATAATGAGATGGTGTGTCGGTGCTGCTTTTGCCACTTTCAATGCATTACACATGAGCACACGTCTCTGCACAGAGAGTATTATTTATGCTCTGTAAGACAACATGGTTTGGCACGACTTTCCAAGGCGCATGGTTACCTACAGTATATATTGTTAAACTCACAAAGGAATTTTATCAAATATAAGCAGTTGTTTACTTGTGTACCCAGCTTGCAGTGGCAAATAGACAAGAAAAGTTTGTCTTGTTATCCTGGCCTTTGAAAGCACATCGGCGAGGTGGTACGCCTCTCTGCTTGACAGAGAATTTATTATTTGAATTTTGTCTTGGGCGTGTTGGCCTTTAATTAAAAAATGAAGCAGTTCAAAGGGGGGCCCTTTTAAACCTTCCTTCAAAAGATTTGTAAATGCCTGTCAGAAATTCAGGCTTCTGATCTATATTTTAAAGATTCCCCCATGTGGCCAGGAGGTGTGGCTCCTAGGGTCTTAGTTTACATGCTGCACATTATTGTGTGTCTGTATGTGTGTGTGTGAAACCATCTGCTAATGATGTTAGGGCAAGATCAGATTTGATACCCATTCATTCACAACATGCACATGGTCATTCATACATCAGTGAATTGAACAGTAAGCATACAATCCCTTTGCACACATAACACATAGCAATATGTATGCATGTGTGCATCTGCATTAATCTGTGTGCATGCCTGCAAGCGACATAGATAAGTGCTTTATACAAACAGAAATGGACAATTGCTTGTACTAAAGCTTTCTTAATCTTTTCAATTCTTCGCTGCCACCAGATTTCCCCTAGTGTAATTAAATTAGAGGGATGTAGCAGAGAACATACATATACAGAGAGACCTTGTAGTTTGTCTAGTAGTTCACAGAATTACATAATGATTTTCCTTTGGGTGGATTATAGGCATGTTTGCGGAGCGAAGAGTACTAATTAGAAGCCATATATTCATATTGCAAGACTTGGCCTGCCTTCAACAACACGCTAACACACATACTGAGAGCTCTAGGGAGAGTCCTACCTTGCTGACGGGAAGGTTATCATTCTGTGGATTCAATCAGCCGGGGTGGGATGTGGGGGGGTTTATCATCCAGTATACTCAGAGAGGGAGACAGGGAGGGACAGAGGAGGAAACGTTGCATAGGGGGATAGAGGAAGACAGAGTATGTTACCAGTTTGACTGACAAAAACAAAATGGTGGTGATATTAAGCATATGCCAGTTGCCTGGAAGGTCTGTTGGTCTTTCTGTATCTCACCTCAGACACTTATGTCGCATACATACTAGTTAGCGGCTGGTCACCCTAAGAGAGATTACTGCCCACTCATAGAGACTGCTGTAAACCATGGACAGCCCTTGATGAGGAGATAGCCTGAAGAAGTGTGGGCAAGCCTTTGTGCATGGAAAACAGTTTTCTTCCAAACCAATCCCCTATGTCTTAATTACCCTAAAATATCAGAATCACTGTGAACCTGACATTGTGTTGTCAGACTGAGAGCCAGAATCTTGCCTCTATCCAGTCTCCTCTCCTATCCCTGCACTCTCTTCACTAAAACACTCAAAAATGAAGCTCTAGTGCTTGCTTTCTCCCTCCCTTTAAAATCTTTCTCTCGCTTCTCTTTTCCTGTGTAGCTCTACATTTACAATGCAGTTAAGAGAACAGTTTGCTTTCCGCTTTTAGAAAATAAGTCACTTGCACAGGCAAAGTGATTGATGTAATTCATGTTAAAATATGTGTTGCCTGATTCTAGCCAGACACCTCTTTTACATACCCACCAAAATGCAACAATGGCAAAATACCATCATTTTAATACCTTTGTTTCTAAGAGTGGGACTGTTAGTGGCGTGTCTTGTTTTATATGCATTTTCAAAAACCCTGAGTGGAATATTTGGGGGGAAAAAATATTGCAAAACAGTTTTTGCACTTGGCTGAGGTGAAAAAGTCTGTGTTTCAATAAAAGCATAATTTGACAAAATGGAGCAATGAGAAGACAGTAACATTCCTCAAATTAATACAGAAACAAACATAAATGCTGTGTTTCTAGCATGTTTTCTACATTGCTTTTCCCTTTAGGGCTGGCGCTCTTTTAATTACGTAATCTTATTGTGCCCTCCTCTTCTGTAATGGCACTTGACTGGAGAATTAGCGCCTCCAGCTGTCTTGGTGAACCAATTCCTAGTATTCACTTGACAGCAGTGGACGGAAATGAGTGTAAATTCACAATTTGTTTTGTAGATTTTCTTGAAAGTGGGTTAAAATTTTCACTCCACTTAGATGGAAATCAAGTAAGTGACTCAGGAAGTAGACAGGGTCGCCCACTAATCACAGGGTCGACAGTTTGATCCCCCGCTCCACCTGTCCACATGTCAAAGTATCCCTGGCAAAGATGCTGAACCACTAATTTTTCCCACCTTGCGTGGTAGCTCGCTTACTTTCCTGAGGCTGAGTGGTTTGAGAGACTTATTGATTTACAGGTGGCAATTCAGTCTTTTTTCCCTGAGTGGAAATATAATGTTTTGCTCGATACGAAGGCTACCCATGTTTATATTTGATCTTGATTATTTTAAATGAGCAGGAAAGAGAAAAGTCTTAAAAGACATGGAGGAATAGGTGGTCCATTCCTGTGTTTGTTCTGTATGTGGGTGGTTATTAAACTGATACAACAGCTTATGCTGCACCAAATGTAGAATAATAGCCTGACACTCAGCATTATGCCTCACTATCATCCAAGTGTTTCTTTCTCTGAATATCAATATTTAGACCATTGTGTCAAGACAGTCTTTTATTATCTGAGATGATGATAATTATACATAATTAATTCATACAAATAACAATTAACAAATAATTTACACAGATGTTATCAGTAGGGTCTTTTTCACTGAAAACTGGGTGGAATGTTTAAAAAAAAAAAATTAACTTCCTATTGTGACCATAGCTCTGTTGGACAATAGACTATTATACTGACTGACCTTCTCTACACTCATTGGCTCATTTCTACATGGGCAAAACCCTCAGGAGGTCTCTCTGCCTGAGGCCAAGGAAGGGGTTTTGTGACAATACTGTATCTTTATTATGGGTATGCCAGGTACAATCACCAAATTGTGCTTCGCATGGCATTAGGTGACCTGCGGGGACATCATTTCTCTGTGCCAGTGGAATCTGTCAGTAATAGAGGGTATTTAGCAACTGTTTGTCCTTCATCCTCCCAGTAAGAGGAGAAGGAAATTATTAAAAAAAGAGTCTACGTCTTAGTGAAGCATTTTACTGAAATCTGTACTGTAACCTTATATTTGCAATCAATATGACCCAGACAGGTCATGGGTCTTTGTCTATCAAATCTGCAAATGTATTACTTTATGACACTGAACAGATTTGGACCACATATCTATGTAAAACACAGTTAAACAAATATTGTCTCATTTCCATATAAATTGGGTGTTAAGGCACAATGCAAGCTGAATTATGCTAAATAAAACACATTATTTTTTTTTTATACTTACTTAGTGCAGGTATCTGTCTCTCATTTTATTTATCACAGGAAAGGCATGTATCTCTCTCTCTCTGTGTGTGTGTGTGTGTGTGTGTGTGTGTGTGTGTGTGTGTGTGTGTGTGTTCTAAAAAAAGTTCTGAAAGCAAAACCTGTACTGGACAAGCTGCCAATCTAACACCATATAGGTTTATTACACAGGACACACAAAAACACAATTCAAACACCTCTGTGGTACAACAGGTTCAAAAAACACTGTTGCTGAGAATAAACACTCATTTTCTTTTCTTCACCACAGGAACTTTTTCACTGTATTGATCTCCATGCTGCTTTTCCCTCCTGCCCTCTACATGATAAACATGTTTATTTTATTTATTTATTCTCCTAGCCCAAATTAACCAGTAACAACAAATGCAGCTGGTGGTTGATTAGCTGATTAATTAGTATTTATAGCTGAGAGAAAATTTGTTACAATGCTTATTTACCCAGTTTGTTCAACCTTACGCTTTACATGTTCCTTTAGACATGAGTCAGTCTGAAAGCCTCTTTCAGAGAGTTGGGTAATGGGATTCTTATCAATTTTCTTATCTTTCCTGAAGCTGAAAATCCATATTCCTGTCATTCTTTTATTGCCGTCCTGAGAGTGACAGAAGTAAATCAACTGCGCTTTTCCCTTCCATAAGACGAAACATGACCAAATGTGGTTCAAGTTATGACAGCTATGCCTTATGCTGAAAGATTTTTTTTTAACACTAACGGTCTGCAGCATCAGATCAGGTGCACATACTAGAGTGCTGAATGCCTTCCTTCGGGAAACGATTACAGCAATCAGAGGCAGGTTTGCAATATGTTATTGTGCCTGAAGAACTGTCTTTGTGCATCACTGCATAGAAACGCCAGGGTTTTGTGTGTAGGTAAGCTTATCAAACAGGTGTAATATACGTCACTAGCACAATGAATACACTATGCTTATATACTTGTAACAATGTAATAACAATTTGAATAGTAACAACAGTTGCAGAAAACAAGGAGCCTCCATACAAATATCTAAAGAAGCGCACACAGAAAAAACAGTTCCAACTAAGGTGGCAGTATTGTGGACAGGACAACAGTATTGTTCCTGCAAATAACCATTGTGCTTCAGCTTAGAATGAGGGACAGTCTTGTTCTGAAAACCACCCTTTTTTCCATTTATATATACAGTATGTCATTTAGATAACTGTCTGTCATTTTATAGTAAAATTCTGTATAGATCAAGGGGGATCAAGTATTTGTGCTTATATGTTGACATAACTGTGCTGTCTACATGTGTGCTATCACTGCTGATAGTACCAGCACATAGTGAATATGTGACCACGATGGATGCCTACCAACCATTCCTGTGGTGATAGAGAAGTATAGGTATAAGGGGATCTGAGATCTTGATCAAGATGCATGGCTCCTTATAGTGTCTCTTCATCACTCACATAATTTAAGAATTGCACTTAGACATCAGTTTTATCATAGTGTGTTAGCATATGCTTCTTTATGTTATCAGCTGTATGGGTTGTGAGGACAGACACTGTGGCTATCTCATTTGTACAATGAATATCTTTACATAGAATGTGGATTTAACTCCATTGTTCTCAATCAATCATCAATCATTCACAGGAAAATTACACCATCCTGTATGTGTTGGCTCATCCATCATTCTGCAGTAGCCACTATGGCTGTCCTTTTAATTTAATTAGTTGGCTTGCACACATTAGCTTGTGGTTGAAAGTGGAAGCTTCCCTTTACAGTTTGTCAGAGGGCCTGTATTTAGGTATTTAGCATGTTAGAGTACAAGTGTATAAGCATGATAATGCATTCAAAAGTGGAGAAAATACTGGACTTGGTGCTGCAATTTGAAGCACAGTGATATTCTTCCTTATTCTTCTTTGTTTGGTTACGCAGAGTATGCAAGGTGCATCATACAGAGTCAGGAGTTAAGTGGCTGAAAGCAGTGTGCACTGCCCCTAATGCATGTGCAGTCTGGGTTTGAGCAGTCACGACACATTCAGGTCACGACTGGAATGTCCACTAGCAGTGTTTACAGATGCAGCAATGCAAGGACAGACATACGAGGTGATGGAGCCATTCCTCAGCTTGAAGTGTTTTTATAATAGCCCAATAATGGGTTTGTGAATACATGGAAAATAGCACCTATGCATTTTCATTTGTAAATACATTTTAATTTACTTCATTTTTGAAAGTTTTAAACTAAAATACTTACATACAGCATCTCTTCTGCCTCCTATATCAAGAGTTCCTCCCCCTGGTCCTGTCTTGATGTAGGTAGACAGTCTAAAATCCAGGTGTCAACTTGCCCCTCAAGGAGACCTTGTTGCTAGGGACACCTGCCTCAGTCTCTTGACATTCACACCTCCCCATAGCATGCCCCCCCCCTGAACACACACACACAGCACTTCCACAGTAATCACTGGGAATTCTCATTAGCCCAGATAGAGTGTGGATTGTGTTTTATGTGTGAAATCAGGGAGGGATAGAGAGAGAGAGAGAGAGAGAAACTTAGAGAGAGGACTGGGATTTGGCTGGGACTCTCGGGACCAGATCACCCTTGCATTGAGCAGGAGCAAGTGGTCCGTCACTTACAAACACACACACACACACACACACACACACACACACACACACACACACACACACACACACACACACACACACACACACACACACACACACACACACAGAGCTCATCCCATCCTCATGGAATACTATCTGCTTCCTGGTAATTAGAGCAGAGAGAAGCAAGTGTGTGTGTTTTTGTGTGTGTGTGTCTTTACCAGCATGGGTGAGAGAGGTGTTTATTTTCACACTGTGCAAGCGTACAGTACATACAGGTGTTTTAATAACCCTTAACTCTACCCAAACACATGCAGACAGAGTGAAAAATGTACACATGCCACTGCTGATGACAAAGAGCAATTGTGTGCAGTGCACTACAGTGGTGGTGATTTTTCCTCAGATGAATGAAGCATAACTGCATGTGTCCTCAGTGTAGGCCTGCCCAGGGGTGACTGTGGCAACCAGATTAGTATTCTGCGCTCATGAGCTATGGTGGTTTCTCTTCGAATCGGCTCAGTACTGAGCCTTATGCCCAGCAAAGCCCCTACACACAGACACACATTCATAGTCATGCACACCTTTGTCATTTATATCATTTCAGTTTTCAACAGGATCTCATGGACGGCATGGATTGGTATACAGCACTCTGTCCTGCCTTGGTCAGAGATTTCAGAGGTGCAACATGGGCCAACTTCCGTTGATGCTAATAAAATGTCATAAATCAAACAAGGAGAAATATATTATGTACCTTCCAATAAATAGACCTTGTCCAGCTGCATTGCACTGCGCAACATCTCATCGAAAATTATGGGTTTTTTTTCCTTGCTATTGGAGAATACATTAGCAGTTTAGCCATAAGCCTTGACACTACATATTCTGCTGCACCACATACATCAGTAGTACTTACCGTCATATTCTACCTCCCACTGCAACCATCTGCACATAAGAGTATTCAACTGTACAGCCATGCCTTCGTTTTGGACAGAATTAAACAAAAACCGCTAAAGGGAGTTCAGTTAGAATTATTCTGTAGATCTTGTTCCAACACAAAATACTGTAGTTTAAAAGATTTACATAATTTGCCCAAATTTTCAGCATGGCAGAGGGGTTAAATAGATTCCTCAGTTAAAGTCTACTATATTGTCTTCAGATTCTATAGAGATGTGGCAGGAACATCAAGATTTGACGTATTCTCATCATACATTACAGCAAACTTTTGGGGCTTAA
The DNA here is from genome assembly GCA_033238685.1 of Lates japonicus. Taxonomy (NCBI): domain Eukaryota; kingdom Metazoa; phylum Chordata; class Actinopteri; family Centropomidae; genus Lates; species Lates japonicus. The sequence continues at coordinate 1,732,051 of BRZM01000031.1, forward strand.
GACTGTTGGCTATCGACAAAAACAAGATGTGTGTAAAGAAGTAACTTCCAAGGGAAATTATAAGACATTTTTCAATATTGATATTTTACAAACAAAACAATTAATCAATGAGACTTTAGAAAATAATTGCCAGATTAAATTATAATGAAATAGTGTCAGCACTAAAAGTCTATAACCTTTCAACCTCTTTTTTTTTTTTTTTTCAAACATGAGATTCAAATCCTTTTCCATCTCTTTATGCCCATGGAAACTCCAACAAGCTAAAATCTACAGTTGACCTTGACATATCTCCGAACTCACTTCCTTCTATATTTCACAAACTTCAAATTAAAATCACATTACTGATTGATGGACTGTATAAAGACACTGAAACGACTCAGATTCCCTCATGGTGACAAAATAAAGCATAAATTAAGAATAGAGTTGGCTGTTGTTTACGTTGTTATCGGTAGTTATTTTACACAAAGAACCACTTATGTTTTTAAAACTGAGGAATATACTAAGTTACAGACAGCGAGAGAGACTGAAGAAATATAGATCACATGCACACGTATAAAAACACACATGCACAAATATAATTTGGCAGACCACAGTACAGCAAAAGTTATCAGTATCATTCTCTACCAAACCCCTTTCAGACCTCTAGAGGTTTATGGTTGAGGGATAGGATAAGGGCAAAAGGTTGTCTCTGAATTAGGTCCATCACTCTGTCTGCAACCTAATGAAAGTTGTATGATGGTAAGAAGCAAGCGGGCACTGAAGGCAGAGTAGATTTGTCAGCTGGATATTTTGAAGAAGAAGAGCGGAAGTTTGGAGCCACATGTGCACAGGAGGAGATTAAGGGAAGTAAGGATAAGGCACCAGGGCCAAATTAGCTAACCTCTAGAGACCCCCCTGTGCCTACCTGCCATGTGAGACTGTGTGCGTGTGTGAGAGAGAGAGAGTGTGACTGTATGGATGTGTGTGTGGTGTGAATGAGTGGATGACAAAAAGCCTCAGAACTACAGTGTGTCTCTTAAGGCTCATGCAGCTCTTGAGTGGATCGTAGAGCAATTCGATGATAATGGAGTACAGAGATGTATTACCTCACCACACACTCACACCCATAGACACACACACACACTCACAGTCTATATCACTCTCTGGCCCACTGACTCCTAGTCAAGCTCCAGTGGCTTCATGTGATCGATTAACTGCAGAAAATAGACGGCCATCCCATAGTGCACCTGTGCCCACGGCCATGTGATACAACCCCCAGAGGCTTGTGTTTTTCTGCGTGTATGTGTGTGTGTGAACATCTGTTTGTCAAAGTTCCAGTTGCGTGATGATTTAAAAATGTTCCAATGTCAAACTCAAACCATGCAAATCTCTCCGACAGGTTTGACATTTTGTGTGAATATCAGTCTCTGTGGTTTTATACAAAAATACGCTTGTGTGATACTGCACACCAATCACCAGTCAAACACAAAAACTCACATTGTTTTGGCAACACTAACATTTTGCATGAACAAAGCACTGACATATAGTTTGGAGCAAAGCATCTGATTTATACAAAGCATCTGTTTGTGGGAACTGAGTGATGGTTCACCTGAATGAAAAGATCCATTTATTTCACTGCTTTACGCAGAGGTTTACTGCAGTGTAATCCCAACCCCAGTCTATGACTGAAAATCAGGCCATGAACAAGAAGTCAATAGCAGGCGGAATCTATAGAAAATTGACTTTTGTGACATTAAACTCACCAAAACAGGTGCCTTGATATTTCTGCCTAATCAGCATTGAAGGAAACAAAGTAACAACAGTGTGCCATTTAAAGAGACATCATATGGCTATAGGTTCGTAGGGTTTGTAATGTTTGTTCCACTGTTCTTTTTCCCTAAAGTTTGCTGATGTATAGCTGCATTCCTTGGTGCACCATCCACCAACTGTCGATATGCGTGCATTGCATGAGATTGTCTGTAGGACTTACCCTGGTGCATGTTAGTTATTGTAGAGCATTATATACAAAACAGAGACTTACCAATCAAACTCCATAGATGAATCTTTTTAGAGATCGAACATTCCACAGACTACCTTTAAAAATGTTTATTTTCTGACTCTGCAATGGAGCTTCATGTCATCATAATTGTACTTTATATAATGACTCTGAAGTTCAGTGGTTGTATTTATATCCTTAGCTATTTTTAATTTAGGTTTTATTTGTAAATTAGAGCTATTTGTGGCTGGCCATGACTGTCAGACCGATTGATGTGGTCTGAAACTGGCACCGAAGCTAAAAATTATTTGTCTAAAAATATGCTAAGAACTGTTTGTGTCCATACTGAATACATGACATTGACAGTGTCGAGAATAGTTGATTTGCACACAGCTGGAAAGGGTTGCAAAGTCATCTCAAAGAGTTTAGATATTCAACAGTCCACAGCTTGACAAATTGTCTATAAACGACAATTTATAGACCAGTGGTTTGGTGAAGTACAGTGGAGGGAGTTGCTTTGCTTGGTACTGACAGTTACAGGATATACAGTGGCTGCCCACCAGCTGTAGCTCAGTAGAAGTTGGGTGATGCAGCAGAATAATGACAGTAAACATTGAAGCAAATCCACTACAAAATTACTTCAGACTGCAAAAATCCACTTTTTCGATTCAGAGCACGGACCTTCACCCAACGGAGATGCTGTGGAACGACCTCTGGGAGAGCCATTCACACAAGACATCTTAAAGATATGGCTTATCTGAAGCAGTTATGTGAGGGAGATTGGTCAAAAATTCTTCCTGAATGTTGTGCAGATCTGATCTGTAGCCATTGGAAGAGCTTGTTAGAGATCATTACTGCCAAAGCAGGTTCGACCAGTTATTAAATCCAAATGTTCACTCACTTTTTCCACTGGCACTGTTAATATTAAATGGATGTTTTCCATAAAGACACAAAAGATTAACTGTGTGTCATTAGCTTAAATACATTGTGTTTGTCTGAACTTGTTACTCAGATGAAGAACAGATCACATTTTATGCCCAATTACTGCAGAAAACCAGGTAATACCAAAAGGTTTGCTTACTTTTTCTTTCCACTGTAGTTGAACTATTGATCTTTTAGCTAAAGTCAACATCCACAGAATCACTGTTAAGTAAATGACTCCCAATGTGAATGTACTTTGGTCTCCTTTGATGCGACGCTTACACTAAAGGTATTTAAGAAGAGCTTTGGCATACTGTGGTGGTCTAAATTAAATGAAAAAGATTACTGTGTGAGCTCAGCCCCTCACCAACAGTGGAGAAAATTTAGAGGGATAAATGGCAATATAACAAGTTTTATATATATATATATATATATATATATATATATATATATATATATATATATAATGTGTAAATATGGTAAACAGCACGCAAACTACTGTATAGATGATGGTGCATGTGGTCCACTTACGATGCAATCATGCATGGAAAGGGAGATGCTATGAGCCATGTGGCAAACAACTGGCCAGCTGAGCCCACATCGGTTACTCTGTCGTGCATACATGCTTCTGTGTGAACATATACATCATAAAGCATGTGTGCATCCCTGACCGTGTGTGCACATGCAGGCATGTAAGAAGACGATCTAAGTTGCAGGGCCATCAGGAAGATTTACCGCATCAGTATAATTACCTCTTGGTACTGTACAGTGATTTAGCGTGTGTGGGACCTGTCACCTCATAGGTGGAACGACACCGAAAGCCCCGTAGCAGTCGACAACCAGTTATCTAATGCTTTTCTGAAGGCGCGATAGGCACCTTCCATCCATTTCTAGAAATGAGCCGATGGTATTGTCACCAAGAGAGACATACGGAGACAGACAGAGGGGGGTTATTGATACGGAGCAGCGAGGGGTATGACAGATTGCCTGCCATTATGTAAATGCATTTTACACATCACAGTATCAAAAAGAGATTCATTTTCATGCTGTTGCGGCAGTGTGTTTAAGTCCAATGCATAGGTCTGAATGTTAATGTAGTCCTGGGGGCTCTCTGTATTTAAATAGGAGCTTGATGCATGGTACAGCCATGCTTACTTCCTGGCTGTCACCCGTACCTCCTCTTTACCCATACAGATGTCCTTCACGATAAGTGTCACAGGGACACTCTTCCCCCATGAAACATCTCCTCTGGGGAACTCATTTGTGTTCATCTGGCTTGACGTGAGGGGAATCTGTTTGCCAGACACAGCCTTACATGATAGACAAGGCTATTTATCCTAATACAGGAAGGGGAAGCTTCCCAAACACACATACACACACACATACAATACACATAGATACACATTCAGAGATTTGCTCACTCATGCAGGCCCACAGTAAACTATTTTTTGTGTGTGTTTCAAATACTGTCACAGGCAAGTTTAGTAAGAAAACACCCGCAGTCATGAAGTGTGAATATGTTTTATTCTCTCCTGCTACTCCCCTGTTTGTTTGTTTGTTTGTTTGTAGCCGGTCACTTGGGTGCTCACACACTCATTCTAAAAGCAGCTGCACACAAACACCCACACACGCGATACCACAGCAGAGCACAAAAATGTGTGTCTGTGAGTGCACAAATCTCCTTCATGCCTTTGCCCTATATGTGTATGAACCAGTGTGTGTGTGTGTATTTGTGAACAATGCCTTTAATGTTAAGTGACAGTAAGAAACAGTAAGAGAACTGCCTTCATCCTGAGGCTGGGTCTCACTGGGTAGTGACGACACCCATCGAAATACTAGATTATAATACATACATACACAAACACTCATGGTCATGCACACACACAGGAATACACACACTCAAATGAGCACATACAGTATAAATACACAGACAAGCTTGCAGCACAGAGGGAGACATAGTGGTTATTGCGAGGGAATCTGGCAACACAGTGCAGGGAGAACACAATAGGCTGGCATGGAGTTGGACACGTGTGTGTGTGTGTGAGAGAGAGAGAGAGAGAGAATAGAAAGAGTGGTGTGGGCGAGTTAGCAGACATGTGTGACAGCAGCCGCTTCCAGTACCTACATTTAAATCCCCCTGAAACGTCACAGACAAGTGGATGTGTAAAGCTTGACCACTGAGTGACAGCCGCTCGTGCCCTTGCTAAGTCAAAGTAACTTCAAAACAAGTGTGACTGGCTTCTCTCTCTCCCTCTGCTCTCTCTCTTTTTGTCAGCGCGCATTAGCATCACCAGCCGGTGTGTGGCAATTAAATATATCCCTAGGCAATGAGGCCCTATTTAGAAATCATTACAAGACAAGGAAATCTTGCCCCACGAGTTTAGCAAAAACACATGGGAAACTGTGTGTGTGTGTAAGTGTATGTAAAAGGCATGTGCTAGGTGCTTGAGTGTGTTCCTTACCTTCCTTCATCCGTCATTCTGTTCCACTCATCCATGGCTCTTTGCTTCCAAGATAACTCTCCCCCTCTGACAGTCTCCAACAGTGCTGTGAAGTCTCCCCCTCCCTCCTCGCATCCCTGCCTCCTCACCTGCACACTGACTAGAGATGATATCATCTGCATGGGAGTCTAATGGAGCAGTGGGGAGACACCATGGTCAACTACATATTTAGATGGAGTGTGTGTGTGTGTGTGAGGGAGCTGAAAAATGGATGTCAGGGTGTGTCGGTTTGAGAAGGACTTAGTTGTATTTTCATATTCTCATAGATGTCCTTGACGGAGCACTGTCTCTTTGCATGTGTGGGTTTGTGTGTGTACTATATTTGTGAGATCCAAAAACTGGGAGCCCACTATATTTCTAGGGTCTGACAGCTTTGTTAGGACCAGAATATAGGACCCCAAACATTAATGGATTTGGTGAGGGCTAGGCATTCACTGGCTAAGGTCAGGGTAAGGCACTAGGGCATGCATTATGACAACTATGGGTCACCACAAAAATAGGTGTACATGGATGTGTGTGTGTGTGTAGCCTTGATTTTAATGCATGTGTGTGTGCGTATCTCTCTGCAAGGTTTAGGGTTAGCGGGATTAGTGACCTCTCACATGTGGACATGCATATTCTCAAGTCAGTTTCTTCTTGTTTCTACTATCTTCATCTTTTTATTATTTCTTTGTGAAGCTTGCTATGTTGAAATTTAACATAAAAGCCACTGCATGCTATATATGTATTTTTTTTTATTTGATGGACTATATGTCATAGTTTGCTGCAGTATAATAAGGAAAAAAGAAACAAAAGAACAACAGAAATAAATAAAAAGGTCTCCACAGTCACTGGTTTGCCTCCAATTACAGACTTTTCCATTAGAGAGGTTGTGTTGATTCAGAGATATCTCAGACTCTTTTTGCACTTCAGATAAACATGTTATGCTTAATTGTCTGAGCAATTTTGATAATGATCCCATTAGACTAGATTTTTTTAATAATTTGGAGTTGTCCATTAGTGTTTCATTGCTTTTTTGGACAAAACAATAATCTGCATATCTAATGTGATGTTTGGAGGAGTGAATTTAATCACCAACTGTTCTTCCTACTGTTTCAGTGAGCCAGTATGCACAACAAAATCAATGATGTGAAGGAACTTTATCTAATAAATTCAAGATAAAGAGAGATATGTTCAGAATGAGATGAAAGTTAAGGAGGCTACAGACAATTCATATATACGCTCAAACTTCATCCATGTCATTAGAATCTCCATAAAAGTTTATACGGCTGTGAACACATTAATATATAAATAACGGGATAACAAGGGATTGGGGAAAAATATCTTATTTTCTTGTTCTGCAGGGGACATAAAGCGAGGTATGCTCCCTTGGTCTTGCAGGAAATAAATGCGCTTGACGATCGACACTGGTTTTATAAGCTCACTGTCACACACTCCAGCAGTTACCCATGGCGGATTTGGTGACTCAGGGAAGAAGAAACACCTAGTTCCATCTCAGTCTCGCTTTTCCTTTTCTTTTGTGCCTGCTGCAAGCATTTCTTATGCTACTGCAGCTAATTTCACCAAATGTGGTCAAGTGGAACTGCTGATAGGTATTTTGAGGCACCAGTAAGGTTCTTCAATAGGGAGAATCTACACTGTGCCAAGCCTCTAATCCCACCTATACTTCTGTTGATGAGGCACACACTTGGCACACAGAGCCACAGCTTCTCTCTGCCCCTCTATGGTCTTGTCCCATGCACAGCTGCCTTGAAATTACATGCTTTTGTTTATATGATGGTAAAATATCTATAGAGAAAACAGCCGTGGAAGCGTCCATATAATCCCCATAAACTGATATCTAAATCCATCACACATAAAGTGCACACACGCAAAACACACCCACATACCCGCAGAGAGAGCTGGACGGGCCTGGGCGGGCACAGTGAATGAATGACAGCAGCACCCACACGTGTCTAACCTGAGTGCCAAACATCTTGCTCATACACCAACAGATAGTGCATGCATGATGCCCCATGCACACAAAGCGATGTACACATACACACACCCACGGTTTCCTGGGGACGGATGCTGCGGTTTGGGAGTCCAGACGACGACACTCGTCAGCATGTCCTATAACAAGCACTGTCCCCCAAAGCACTGCAGCAAGCGGTCAGGGTGAGCGACAGAAAATAGTAGGTGAGAGAGATGGGGTGAAAGTGGAGTACCTGTGGAGACAGAATAACAGGCTGACAGGTGAAACTGTATGTGAGTGGCCAGTGAACAACCAACAAATGTTTATGCATGGAGTGCTAGTCTCTCTACACAGACTCCATTTCCTAATTTGCTCAAGACCTTTACTGTTTTTTTTTTTTCCCCTCCGCAAAGCCTGCTTGAAGATTATGAGCAAGGCCCGAGAGGCTGGAACCGAAGCTCAAGCCTGATGATAATGATGAAGTATCTAGCCACCCGGCTAACGAGAGCCCAGATCTGCCCTGAGTCTGCCTGCTATGCAAATTTCTCTCACACCAGCAATGAATCAAAGGCGTAGCAAACCAATGTTTCTCTTCGCAGCACTTTAGCAAAGCCATCATTCACAAAGGACATGCCAAAGTCAGGCATACTCTAGGAGCACGCACGCACGCACACACACACACACACACACACAAACACACAACTAACTAACTTCAACACTTGCACAATACCCATACAACACGTCAAAACCCTTTTTATGCCAGGAAAAAAATTCTAAAAACCAATGCTAATGCCTGTTTGAGCTGGTTGAATCCATGCATGCCAGTTTGTATGTGTGTGTGCCTTTCTGTCGGCGTGACAACTTCAGATCACAATGGCCTCGAACAATGAGTCGACAATAACAAGGCTCCGGAGACAAATTCCTCTAAGTTGATGTTCTTGGCAGAGAAACATAGCGACATAAGACAGATCTTCTCTCTCCCTTCTGGAGGCCATCTCTGACCTCACGGCACCCCGGTGTTCCTGCAGCATGGATTTTTGAATGCTCAACAAATAAGTTGTTTCTCTGTTGCCAAGATGAAAAGTGAGGGATCTGAGAGTTAAGGCTTTAATTGATGGATGGAGCCACAAGTGCACGCACAGATGCACAGACACATACAGACATTTTTAATTCATTTTATGCCCTTCATCCTCTCTTTCTCTTCCTCAGCCTCTCTGTCTCTCTCTCTCTCTCAGTCTTCTCATTATCTTGTTGCTCTGTCAGCCTGTAGGTTTGCCTCTGGAAGAACTGGCAGAAGGCCAGTATACGGCATCGTTGGAATGGAAGGTTAGACAGCTCAAGCACTATGCTTAAAAGGTGTCATGCGGGCCGCCGCAGACACCACGGTTAATTATGTAACACGAGTTTTTTCTTTTTGCTAATCGATTTATGTTCACTGACGCCATACGAATATTACGCCTCATTTATCGGTAAACAAACAGAACATACACTTAATGCACGTCATAGGCACGCATTACATCTGTAAATGCATAAATTGCACATGCCAAATAATACCTACACGGGGTACTCACATGTCAAACACGCTGCAGCACACACACACAAATAGACAGTGACAGGCTTTTTAAGCCTCGGTCAGATTAATAGCCACTTCTCTTGTGGGAACACAAGCTCAGGGAGCCCCTAAAGGTTGCAGGATAGCTCCTGCATGTGTGTGCGGACGGGCATCTAACAGGCCTCATGGGTCAACCTGTCACCACAAAGATGGCTAAGCAGTTGGTTGGCCAGCAGGAAATCAATGTAAGGTGATGAGGCCACTGTGTTGTGTGTGTGTGTGCGCATGTGTGTGTGGGGAAGTGTGTGTGTCTGTTTGTGTTTTTATGTACTCAGGCTCTTTGCCTGTGTAACCTTGATTGAGACTGAGAAAAATGCCCAAATAGGAAAAACTTGCTACTGAGGTGAAGGCAATAAATTGATTCCAATCACCAGATTTAACTTTAAGGGACAATGCATAGAAATAAAAATGTTGATAATTACAAAATAAGAGCCTCTTTTGCTTACCTTGCATGCTGATTTTTTATAAACTTGAACCAAATTTTTCTAAATGCCTATAGCTAGGAAAAATCTCATATCCAGATGTCATGATGAGGTGGTTGGAAACAATATGGGAGCCAAGGAACTTTCCACCAATTCCATACCTTGGGTCTTGAGGGGCGGAGGCCTGTAGGGGATTGAGGATAGGTGGGTCTCAAGGCACGTGGCTGAGTTCTGATGTGATGTGGGCTGAGATTATAAGACTGGGGAAGCACCTGGAGCTGCTCTGCTTTTCCCCCACTCAAGGAGCGCGATGGAGCTCTTAACTCGCTTCCTCCAATTAGAACCCTGGTTGTTTAAACGAGCTCCCAGCGTCCTCATTACCCTTTCCCTGGCAGCATCAAGACACACAGATGCAGACGCATACTCTCGTGAATGTACAGCAGCGTCTTAGATGCAAGGGAGTTAGCACGATGGCTGTTGGCTTTGATGAAGCGTAATGAGCTGATCGCCAGTTGCTATAGTTGTCTTGGGCAGTTGTCATTTCTTTATCAGCTTAAGGCTACGGCGGCTGTAACCACAGTGATGGCTCTAATGATGTATGGACCGCCCATGGGTTGACACATCAACACTCCAGAGAATGAAGCCTTTAAAGTTGACGCGCATTCTATAATATCACATTTTATTGATAAAGCACAGATGAAAAACTCTCAGGTGTACTTAGTCAGCTATGTTAATTGCATGATGATTTCACATGCTGCTCCTGTGTTTTTTTTTTTTTTACGCAAGCCATTACAGTACATTCACTGCTTCAAGTACTTAAGTGCTATTTGAGTTTCCCTGCACTCCACCTCCACAGTTTTAATCACTGCTTAGGTGAGCTCTGTTGCCGTGCACCCCCCTCCATCCTGTCTCTCTCACTCTGTTCTTCCATTTCCTTTTTGTTCTAGTTTTCTCTCATGCTCTGTGGAATTGTTGGTCCTCATCTGTCACTCTCTGCTTCATCTGCACACAGCACCACATCTATATACATCTTCTGGGGAAAGGAAGACACTGTTGGACACGCCTCGCCTTCAAACTCATCTCTTTCCATTTGTCTTCATGTTTTCATTTCAATTTATGATCCTTGCTCCAGAGGCTCACCTATAGAGCTGGAGTAGCCTGGCATTATATTACCTGCCCTTGACTTGTGTGTATGCTTTCCGTAGTCTGTGTATCTGATATTGAGTTCTGTTTGAAACATTCAAGGAAGTTAGACCACTGGGTTCAGTCAGACACTGATATAAGGCAACAGTGGCCCTTGAATGTTTCGGGATGTAGCACTGCAGCCCCAGAGGTTTTCTAAGTGTTGAATGATTCTCTGATGCACCCAAACACAAGCTTGATACTATATATGTTGCATCACACTTTTTTCTGGCACCAACTTGAAATATTCAGGTTCAAAGAGTGCACTGAAAAAAAAAAAATCCTGTTGGGGCTCAAGATGGCTTTGGTGATGTTTTACTTCATAACTTTTAACATCCCTAAAGGGATTTTGTAGCTGTCTGAACAGGAAGGCTTTTCCTTTCTTTGTGAAAAGGGAGCTCACAGGTTTTGTCACCAGTGGTGTGTATCTCCAAGATGTCACGGACATGGTTGGATCTTCCATGGCAGAGTCTTGCACAGATGTCCCCGGGTCATGTCTCACTTTCCATCGCAGAAAGTCTGCAAAAAGAGAGTCCTTACTCTCTGGGAGTCCACAAAGCTATCAAGGCAAGGAGGAAAAGTTAATCAATGTGACTATTGGCTAGAGGTAATCAAGTGATTGAATCAGTGCGACATTAAGCTGACTCAAGGAATTTGGAGAAAGACTTATGGATACTGAAAGCAAAGAACAGAGGACAACATACACTGAGAACAGTGTGGTAGGACTCACATGACAGAGCCAGTGAACGAAAGCAGAAAACTCATAAATAAGGAACATAGAAACAACAACAATATTCATTCAGTCTACCAAACACACACACATATCTGTCAATCATGAGCAAAAATAGATGTTGCTGTGGTAGACATAGAATCCAATGTGACAAGGCAGGCAGAGACTGCCTATTTCGCTTAGTGGTATGGATTTCCATGAGTGATGCAATGTTGATGGTATATTCAATGGTTTGCATCCTCCACTATTTCCAGCTATCTTCCAGATGTCATTAAAAGAATAAAACATCGACAGGTTATTCATGTAGCACGGATGACAGCTGCAAAAACACACACATTAGAAGGTCAGCTCATAGACTTCATGCTACCGTATAATCACTAGTTTGCTATAAAGTTTTTATACTGCAGAACATTATGTTCATGCATTTTGTTTAAAACTGGGTGATACTTCCAGACTTTCCTGTACCTCATTGTTTATCTCATTGTATTTATTAATTGAAAATTATGCACCATCTGTGAATATGTGGTATGGGACTGTGGAGGTGCAGGGCTCATTTTTGTGGCCAACTGTACTTTGAAGCTACTCACAGTTCTCTGCTGTATGGCTTTTTCTTTATATAAGTAGTTATTATATTCCTCAGTTATTCAACCTTCTGTCTTCCAGAAAATGGCAAGACTTTCCACAAATTTTCACTAAAGCCATGAAGGTATTTCTGTTCAAACTTGAAAGGGTATTCACCAGCTTGCTACGGCACTTGATTTGTCTAAAACTAAATAAAATTACAGAGTTTGCACCACTGTGATATTATTCACTGCAGCTCCACTTTGATCTAACCAAATAAAAAGACATGGGCATGTGCTTTATTTGTGCTATGTACCAAACTTGTCTAATTCCACTCATCCAGACAATCTATCATTGTTTCAGGCTTTGGGGCAGGGATAGGAAAGGCAAGTGACAGAGATGAAGGAGGGGAGGGAGGAGGTTAGAAAGTATAGAGAAGTGATAATTTCACCCTGTGGCACCTAACATTTCAATTTCTTACTCCAAGGTATGACTGCTGACGGTGGCAGGAGAGAAGAAAGAGTGATTGAGATGTGATGGGGTAAAGAACAATAAGAGTAAGTCGTGAGGGGCTGATAAATAGATTATAGAGAGTCATGAAAGGAGAAACTATGCTGGCAACAGCAAGTACTGGATGTGTAGCAAGCAGGCAAGAGGATCACAGTGAAGGAGACATTGTGGCTGGGATGGCAAGACGCCTTAGCAGGGAGTGATGGTTACGGTTTATTCTTTATCTATTTTATTTTTTATTTTAAGAAAGCCAAGGAAGGAGAAGGAGGAAAGAGGGAGTGGAAAGGTTTCTTTCTGCTTGAGACAGCACTGAAAACTGTACAATTATATTTATAAAATTCAGTGCTCAGTTAAGGCCCTCCTCATTCATTCAAGCCTGTCATTTCAAACACTTTTATCTGACAATTAAGTTAAACATACACCTAAATAAGAGATATAGGAAAATTTAATGTACTTAATGAAACATTTATGGATGGTAGGCAAAATGAAAGTAATGAGGAAAACATTATTGTATATATGGCAATATGATCATGCAGCTCAGTGAGGCTGCAGACGGTCGCTACTGCAGGGGCTAAGAGTTTGCTCCCACTGACATATGCTGAAATAGTCTTATAAAAATTAGAAGGCACTGTGAAATAGAAGAAAACACTCATACATTTTTTTGATCCTACTAGTAGGATGCTAGTTGTGTTATAGCAGTGTTTCCCAACCATAATTGAGCCACGGCACATATATTTTAATAGAAAACTGCACAATCACCAAACAAAATGCCGCAAAAAGTATATTTATTGAAATATAATGAAAAATCTAGTCTCAATTTGTTTACCCAGTGTAGAAACCTAACATTAGAACACAGTTACACTTTGCAGGAACTGAAGAAAGACACACACCTAAGATCTTCCTCAACAGCTCTGAGTCTCTTTTGGTCTTACAGCTTTGTTTGCCAGAATGGGAACTCCTAATGCCAAAAAAACTGTCCAAAGGTAGATCAGCAAAGCTCAGTTTTAGACCACGATTTTGAATTTTCCAGGACCATGGTCACTGACTACATTTTTTCTTTTCTAAATACGTCCACGCCATTACTCACAAGGCGTCTCACCAGAATAACTCTGTACTGTGATTTAGTACCGACACTGCTCTAGTGGAAGAGCAATTGTTCTGCCTGTCACTACACGCCTACCGCTTTAGAGTACCAATCAGTGAAATTGATAATCTTCCACGGCACACCTGGATGACTTCTCACTGGCACACCCCGCCGCTGCACACTGGTTGGGAAAGACTGTGTTATAGTGTATGTGTGTTCTGTCCCACTAGACTGCTGCTGTATTCCTAAAGTGTATGCAGTTTTATTAAATTATACCTTCCCATGGTAAAGGCTACATGTAGCTTTTATCAGGACCTCCCGTTTTAGCTGTAAAAGGATATGCTCACATTCTCAAGTCTTTTTAAAAGTAATTCCATGCCCATTATAATTTTTAAGTTATTAGTGGCTGTAATTGTTCCAACTGTCCATACTGGCCTTGAAATTGACCCACAGTCTTTGTTCAATGTAAAAAAGCATTCAAAATTTCAGCTTAATCTAATTATGAGGCTTTAGCAGTCTGAGTTAGTCAAGTGCATATCTTCAAAAGTTATGCTCTTTTTAGAGCTTAAATCTCTCTTTTTGTGCCTGACATTTGCATTTTTGCACACAAAAAGGACTGTTGACTTTGCCCTACATCTCTTCAAAAGTGATCTCTTTTCAAGGCCAGTATGGAGAGGGGAAAGAATTATAGCTGCCTAAAACTAAAACTAAATTAAAACTTATAGGCATGTAATTATAGTACCCACTGTCTGCTAAATGTGTTGAATTGATTCATCATACAAAAGTAAATATTTTAAAGCTACATTTAATGTTTTACTTCCACCACTGGCAAGACATATACTCCTAAATAAACACAAAGCAACAATGATGTGATTTTTTATAATGTCAAAAGCACTTACGATAAAAATGTCAGCAACATGTTGCTTCAGTTTGACAAAAAAATATATATATATTTTGTCTTTTGTTTGTTCTGTCAAATCCTGGGTTTATTTGTCTTGATAGATGTTTAACTTTCTCCAGTAGCTGCACATTTACCGCATCACTCTGCTACTTCCACTAGGCAGATAGCACACAATTAGAAGATGCAGATCTCTGGGAGGTTGTGCACACTAAGTGGCTGCCCACAGTTTTATATAGGTGAGAGCTGTTGGCACTCAACCTTATACAAACCAGTTAACCCAAACAGTAAGTTGAAAATTGCCAATGAGCCAACTATAGCTGCAGAGCTGGAGATTCATACTCAGTGGGATCTGCTAGCAACCTTTTCACACCACAGAGGGGTTAGATTTTATGTTAATTTAAAAAATATTGCTTTAGGGAAAAAAATACTGAGGAGACCACTATTCTATTCAGTAAAAAGCAAAACCATTCACAGTGGCAGATAGTGAATTATCTGAATATCTAATGAAAAAGAAGTTTGTTCTCTCCACTTAAGTAAAAGAATAGAAAAAAGAATAAACAAAACACATAAAAATTAATGCCATGGAAAGCAAATGAGGACATGGGGGTACAAACTTAAAAAAAAAAAAACAGTATTATCATAACATTTATTTTATTTTAATCACATTTCACCCAAATTTCCCCTTAGAATTAATGCTTCATGTCATGTCTTACTGAGTGGTATACACAGTCACACACTCAAAACACATGCACATGCACAAGCACACCCACACATGCTTTGCTTCGGCTTGAGTAACCATACAGAAATCTAGGACAGAGTCTTATTTTGATGATTCAAGGCAGGATCATTTAGCAAAGCATGGTGTCCTCAAAATTAGGGGAGTTAAAATCTCCACAGGAACCTAGTAGCTAGTACGCATTACACAGCATTTCTCCCCCCCTGGGAAAAAAAACACAACTCTGATTAGCCCTACTGGCCGCCATGGCTGAAATTAACTCTTTAGCATGGAGCTCCCTTTATGCTGCATGACTGCACTGCTCTCTTGATTAGCCTTGTGGCCTGACTGATCTCAGCTATTTATCCAGGAGCTTGTTCCACACAACACCTTTTCTCTCCTTGGACTAAATCGCCTGGAACATTTCGTAGCAGTGCAGGAGAAAGAAAGAATGAGTCAAGAGGCCTCATCTCAAGAACTGATGAGGCCCTGGCAGTCCTTGAGCCTTGTAAAAAAGAAGGTTGTTCTCACTGCTGGCCATATATGTGTGTGTATGTTGTGCAGGTGGACTACTGCACATTGAGGAGGTATGAAGAAGTATTTTAGTGTAGGTCAAGATCATACCCCTGTCCTTGCATTTTATTTTATTTATTTTTACTTCTCCCATGACACACACAGAGAGAAAGAGAGTACATTAATATGAGACTGGGGGTGCAGGGACATAAAGAGGAAGGGAGACAGGGATGATGGGAGGATAGGAATATCGCTCAATAGTGCTAATCCAATATCTGAGATCTACCCTGTGTACTTGTCTCGCCCTGTATTTCACTTCCTGGTTCCCGTGTGACAGGCCTATCTCTACATTGCAAGTCATTCTTCACTTTTAAAAAATCAACCATAAAGTTTATATGGGCTCAGTTACAATTGCAGTTTACAGAATGCTGTTCTGCAGAAAGGGTTCCACAGCAATTCCTTCTATCACACCCGATAACGACGTTGCCAATCTACAGAGCCTGAGTCACATTAGTTAATGCCACATGAATCTTCTCTGCCAAAGAAATGAGCACAGAATGAGGACTCGTTGGATTAATGTCACATCTCAATGACCTTCGCCGACCCACTAGTGCAGGCATTTAAGAGATGATGATGCACAAGAGGCTCAAAGTGCTTCCCAAGTAAGAAGGCTATTTTGAAAATATGAATTCACATCAAGGTAAAACTTTAAACAGATAAACAGGCTGGCTTAATAATAAAAGTTGTTGATATAACAAAAGCAGCAAAGATCAAAATGAAGGCACTTTCACCACCCAAGGATGACTATATGCCACTCTTTCTAAAAATGCTTAACTGAGGAGGGAATGTAATGTCTTCAAACAAAACTCCGCCTAGGTGGCAGGAGTGATATCTTCAAGAGCAGTTTCAACTGAATTTAAATGATCCAAGTTGTGATTCGTTTCAGTCACTTGAATAAACAGAGACACCCCAAACAGAGATAGGCCTGTCTGAAGGTGGTGGTTCAGCGAGACATCGTGTCAATGAATTGTCCATTTATAGCCAGTGGTTGATGGTTAGATTTGAAACCCAAAGAAATTATGTTTATACTACAAATTTCCAGCAGTATATACATTTGGAAAGAGACAGAGTTACCAGGATTTCTATTGTTGTAACATATTATTGATGTAATTCTGTTGTTTGGTATTTGTCAAGTCCCCAAATATTGGTAGATTGCAAATTAGAATGACACAAAAACATAAGAGAAAGATTGTGGTCTTAATTAAATGTGAAAATTCAGAGGTGACTGAAGTCCTATGCTTTGTATCGCAAACAACAATATCTAAAACAATAAGATAAACTAGGCTGCACATTTGATATAATACAAATCAATATTTTGATAGCAGTGACAGGGTTTGACTTAGAAGAAAATTTGCTCTTGAAGGAGTAGGAAAAAGCTTCCTTAATAAAATATACATCAACATTAAAGCTAATGTTAATCAACAGTACCAAAACAGCAACCAGGAGAGCAACCTGGTTATAATGGCTGCATGACTGGACTGGAGTAAGCCAGTGACTGTGATGCATGAATGAAGCAGGTGATACACCAGGCTATTGTAAGCACAGCTTCGCACTGTGCCTCAACTAGTGCCATTTCTGAAAGCTTAATGCTGTTCTAAGAGCTGAACTGCTGGTTGCCTAAGTCTCCATCTCCGAGTATCCAGCATTACTTGATTCCACTGCACAAGCCATCAAGGCCACTGCGCGGAGGAGGAAATACAGGTGATGTAAGCATGTGTGTGTGATTGCACGCATGCCTTTTATATGAGTATGAAGTCATGGTTCTATTAATGTGAATGGGTACACATATTAGTTAGTAGGACATACTACTGTTAAGGCATGGTCGAAAGAAATAATAACACCTAGCAGTTATATACGGAAGCCAACAGTGTCGAGTGAGGGGTCATTATATCTAAAGATTAGTACAAAAAAATGATCTGAAATAAACAGTACACATTGTAACTGAATAGTCCAAACCAAAACCCAACCAGATATTGAGACTAAACAGAACAAATAGTGCATCGAGCTATATTAGATCACTGCCATTAGTCACAAGTCAATCTCCCAGTTCCCAGCTAGCGGACACAGGAAACGGCGTAGAAATAGAGGACACCATCTTACTTGACAACTAAGGACGGGTTATCAGTGCCTGGTTACCACTGACTCGTTGAGCAGTTTGTTTTTGTTTTGTTTTGTTTTTTCTTTTGCCTGACATCAATTTTCTCAAGGCTCATATCATGTTTTCTGCCATGGGTTCATCCTTCCACTTCACCCAAAAAAAAAACAACAGCAGAAAGTGGACTGATTCAGCTCCCCCTGTCTGACTGTAGACTGGAGCAATATTGTAACTAAGTCAACCAAGCTTGTTCAGAATGACTGTGTCTGTGTTTGTGTGGGAGTGTGGGTGTTGGGCATGTCCGTGCAAGGCCTCAGAAATGATTGCCCTCTGTCCCAGCACACCTTCTGGATGGTGTGAGTATTGTATACCAGGAGAGAGGTTGGGGCAAGAGTCGCACCAGCATCATTTTTCTGCCCCTTCTACCAAGTGGAGAACCAAAGTTCACTTCATACTACTCTGTTATGATTCATGAAAACACCTCCCAGAGTGAGCCTCGGTTGCTTTTAGCTCAGACAAGTGCCCATGCAAATGCAGTTTGTGTTTGAGGCAACACTGCATGATAGGCAGATGTGGCTAATTTTCCATGACAGCTTAGATTGCACACAGTTTTCTTATTAGCAGGATGCACACAGACTGCTTTCATTGATGATTACCAGAGAGAGGAGTCAATGCGAATGAATATACATCAAGACACATATGTGCATCTACACGATGCAGATATTGTAGACACTTGCACAGAGCCACAATAAATACATGCCAAAAGAACTGCTACTATCTTTGTCGCTATATCAATGTTCAAGACAGAAAACAATTAAAGAGCATTATAATATAAGAAAGGAATTAAATGAAAGTCAATTAAAAACAAATATAGTAATAGACGGACCAATAAAAATAAAACAAGAAATAGATTGAATACAAACATAAAAGCTTAAAAGCATTTAAAAATTTAGTAAGACAGAGCAAATAAGAAAACAGTGAAGAATTAAAAGACCACTAGAGTCATGAAATAGCACAGTAGCTGCCCTCTTTTCACCACACTCATTGAGAACAACTGGCTCAGACTCTATTCACCTCCGTCAGACGAGGACCGCGTACCAAGTATGGACACTGGTTTAGTAATCCACCGCCCTCCATCCCCCTGCATTACTCCCCGCCCCTGCAACCACATCTCCTCCTTGCCTTTACGCCAGCATGACGGTAAGTTGTTATGGCAACAGCAGCATCCCACTGCAGAGGCAAATGTGAGCAGTAATCGATCTTTGTGTGGTTATGCCATGTCCGCACATATCATTGTTGTCATGTGAAAAGTTCTCGCAGTAAATGCCAAGTTCGCAGTAAATTTTTCCCAGATATTTTTTTGGCAAATCTAGTAAAGAGAGAGCAAAAAAATAGATGAACTGAGAGTGGAGGGTGACTACATGTGACTAAGATCGAGGCTGCACTGTCATTGAGATCACAATTTATTGTTTTGTCTTAAACCCATGTAAAAGCTTATAAGCTCCTCTATGTGTGGCAAAATCCCTCCAACCTTGGGTTTAATCAGTTTTCAGAAACCACAGAAAAGCGAGTTAAATAACATCCCCTATTTGCAAAAGCTCACATTTTGGGTATTAAAAAGACAGAAAACATAGCCTATCGGAACCTTAGTAATCCAACTATTGACTGTCATACCTATATGCATGTAGACACGGTATATTAATGTCCTAGAGTATAAACTCTGCTGACTTTGGTAAGATCCTCAACTTTCCTTCCAATGGCAGCTGAAGCAGTAGGTTGGCATTTTTTGTTTTTATTCAAAAGTGTCTCAACAGTTATTGAGTGGATTGCCACAAATTTGTACAGATATTTGTGTTCCCCAGGATGAATTGTAATAATCCTTTGGTGGTCTTCGTTTTAATTTAGTGCTGTCATCATGTCCAAAGTGTAATTTGTTGAATATTTGGTTTACTATCAAATACCTGTACAACTAATGGCATTCCCTGTTATTAGCTGCATGTGCTTGCTAACAAGCAAACTAAGGTGGTGAATCATGGTCAACTTATACCTGCTGAGCATGTTACCATTGAGCCTCTCGTGCTAATTGTTCCTGAGTTATGTGCACGCCCTTCACAACCTTAGTCTTGTTTTGGTATTGTGCTGCATCTTTGTCTGTTGGCATTTAATCCTCTGTGACCCCTATTATCCACATTGAAGAAAGGTTCGCCGACAAACGGATGATTCAAATATGGAGAGAGGTTTTCACCTGCAGCTGTGGCATCCTTGAATAACGTGGTCGACTGGAGGCAGAGATACAAAGCGCACCAACAACTTCACCAGGGACCGTTTATCCTTCTTACATCGATCCATTTAACATGCTTTCTAGCTATAATTGTAAATACTGCTACAATCGCCTGTTGTGAATGCAACTACAGAGGTTTCTGAACAAACATGCTAAACCATAGAGTGTAATTGATCAGACCAACACAGCAGTAATCTTGCTACTTTGAATGAATTGTTGTAGCCATCCCTGCATTGATTGTTTTTGATTGTAGCTCAGAAGCTTTGTCAGAGTCCGCTGGACTATAACCATCTAAATTTCCTATCTGAGCATGAACCACGTAGAAAGAAAGACTGAGGTGTGAAGATAGAGGTGAGGTGGAGGAAACGAGACCGAATGATCATGCGGTGGGAGTTGGAAGATTTGAAAATATCTAATAAGAGAAAGAAACGGGAAAAAAGGGCAATTTGAGATTGAGAATGAAAGTAAATGAAACAAGTCAATTACATGCTTGAAGTATACCAGGGCTTGTTTTGAACTGTGTGTATATATGTGGGTGTATGTAGTGCAAACAAACACCTGGCCAGCCTGGGGCCGAGAAAACTAGATTCTGAATCCATTTTAAGGCACACAATGACCTTATACCCCATAGCTGACAGACGCTGTCCGCCAATCCCGATCTAACCTCATATCTGCTGCTGAGAGAGAAAGAGGTGAGAGAGGAGTGAGAGAGAGAGATGGAGTGGATCTGTCTGTCCAGTAGCTTATAAAAAGTCCATTATGGTGCACTTCTATCAGTTTGGACTCTCCCAGATGGACCCTGGAGTAAATGGACAGCACCAGAGAGCTATAAGCTGAGATTTGATATACGGCTGAGAAATAGCTCTATGTGTGTTTGTGAGTGTGTGTGTCTGTGTGTGTGTGTGTGTTTGTGATTGTGCATGTTCAGGAGAGTGTGCATTCAATCATATACGCTGCACTGAAAGGGCTGACAGTAGTCAACAGCGAACATTTCCGTGGCACTGTGTTTCTGTGCATGCCATTTACTTACCACAGCTGTTTTACCATATTATCATATGCGCTCCCCAGCCACACACACACACACACACACATTCAGTCTTCCCAGCAGGCTTAAATGCCGGCTCAGTCTGACAAAGGAGCCTGTGGCTCTAACTGGCTCTGCCCCAATCCCCTTCCCCAGCCTGCTGCTTTGTACGGACTCAAAACCGCTTTACTGCATGACGTTTATTTATCAGCCATATTTACTTCCCATTGTGTAGGTGTGTATTTATGTATCAGTGTGTGTGTGTGTGTGCCACATCAAGGTATATTTTGAGTTTTGGTGTCATTGCTCATTTGTGTATTCAGACATTCAGTGTGCTGTGCACGTGTGTCCATGATTGTGTGTGTTCATCGAGGGTATCCCACCACTTCTCGCACTGACTTGAGGAAGTTGACAGCAAACCTCTGCCTGCTGAGGATGCTGCTCAGCAGGCTGTGAATGGGCCTTTTTCCTTGTACACGCTACTTTATCAACTCTTTGTTCATGGGGAAGAGAAAATGGCCTTGAGCGAAGAGGTGGACAAGACTGGTTGAGATGCCGTTGCTTTATTCTTAGCAGTTGGGTTCCAACTAGGCAAACAAATCAAATGGTTATCCTTGAATAACCAACAAACCACTACACTTTGTGTAATTGTTATGCTGTTTTTGTGTTTTATCTCCCAAAAATAAACCAGCTGAAAAGTGGGAACAGCACTGTGGCACCTTTTTACTTGCATTTTCTATTCAGCTTCACTTGGCAACAGAAAATAGGAGGAAAGACAGTTATTTTAATGAAAATGTCACAGATTATGACTTGACTTGACATTTCACGATCAGACGATACACTGGCCGTTAAGCTATCTCACACAAATCATTGTCGTAGGTAGCTGAAATGGCAGACAGGCTTCACAGAGTCTAAACCAACAGTTTATTTACACCATGGAAATCAAAATAGCTGCACTTACTAGTCCTTTTTATCTTTTGCTCTCTGACTGAACTGAACACCCATAATCTCATAATGACTCTTAACATATCACCCAGTCCATTACAAGATGTTCTTTACTTGAAACTGCACCCAGAATATCACAGTGCTACCTTTGCATCCGGCCAACCACAAGATTATTGGCCTCTACTGTAAGATGCACCTATAAATGGAAAATGAGAGGAAGAGACGGATGAAACGAGTTGAAAACCAAGGATGAGAGCGCCCTCGGTTTAAGCTCTGCTCTTTCAACATCAAGTCTTATTTAAATCAGCTGTATAAAGACAGATTAAGATTAGCTCCTTTTGGCAGACCTTGACTTTTGCAGGCTCAAATGGCCTCCCATCCTCATAACAGACTGATGATGTCCCATGATTATTTCTCTTCATTTGTCAGAGGAAGATTCTAAAACATATTTTAGCTTTACTCACACTTGAATCAAATGACACTAAAGCATCAGGTGCCACTACAAGTAAAATATCAGATCTTTACCTCTGCTCTTGACCAGTCATGGGATTATCGACCCTACCCACGATTGGAAATGATACTGCCCGCTATGGATAGAAAATAGATTCCCCTGGAGATGAAAAAAGAGCTGAAATAGGTGGAAAAAGGTAAGGATAAGAGAGGGCAAGACGATTTGATGAAGTGTGTGATGATGTGTCCATTAAAGTGCAGTCCAGAACATTAAACAATATAGTGGGGTTTGTAAAGGTCAGTACTCTCAGGGGTTTATCCATATTGATCTTTACTTTCGATTGTGCCGGACTCCACACCGGTCTTCATCTAAATCCTCTTCTGTGCCATAGACCTAATAGAGAGAGAGAGAGAAAGGGACAAACAAAGGTAGGGAGAAAGAAAGAGAGAGAAATAAAGAGATAGAAGAAAAGTAGTCCTCACCGGTCATTTTATGTGAGACATTACTCCTCTGTCCTGCTTCGCTGATCTCTATGTCTCAGAAGCACAGAAGTGTAGAATATACACCCACACACAGGGCTTAATTTGTGCCAGATTCTGCCAAAAAAATGATTCAGAAACTCCCAGATCGGGACTACTTCCTCTGTCACTCCCCAAATAAATCAATACATTTTCTGAAATCTTTAAAAGTTAAATTCAGAAACTTTATGTTACCCTGTCGAAGTCTTGTAGTTTCATTTGATTATTTCCCACTGGTGTTACCCATGAATCCTGTCAGTAGGCAGTCACTCAGACCTTAAACCTGCCAAACTCCATGGTAGATCAGTGGGGTTGTAATACTGTGCCGGCATCACAAGTTTTGCTAAGAACATGAGCAGCATTGCTAGCTTTGTGGCACCTGCTAGCAGACATGACCAGCAGGAGGAATTTGAAGAGAATGAGGAGAATTTGGAATCTGACTGCTCACTAAGCCATGCTCCCCTTAGTTACTGTTGCTATGCCTATCAAGCTATCAACTCGCGGGTGGAAAATTTACCACTCAAAGTTCATAGTAGTGTCTTAAACAGTGGGTCCTCAGTTTCACACAAACGTAAATGAAAGCAGCATACATGGATTTTGTCAGTACATTTTATTAGCTGTGGCTTTAGCTGGCTACCACTTGCTAAAGCTGACTACACTGGACAAACTGTATGAGATGATTAAAAACACTCCACTCCATTTTATGATATATCCAATACCTTTTAAAAGGAGAACTCCATAAAACAGTCTGACATATGCATGTAACAGCTACATGATAAAAGACTGAAACTAAGGCTGCATGTAGCAAGTATAAAACCAACATTCTCATCAGTTGATGATCTGTGTGGAAGACATGAAGATAAAGAGGAATTGGCCTGCCAAAACCCCAAATAACGGCAACAGTCAATGCAGGAGGACAAATTCCAGAGATGGACAGGCCTTTAGTGCCTAGTTACGGTTGCTAAGCTATGACTGGACAATAGCTGCTCTGGCAAGGGCTTTAGAGAGCTGTCAGTTAGAGGAGAGGATGTAAATGACCTGTTATAAAAGTTAAGATCAGGTGAAAATCTCCTGTTTTGCATAAATTAGAAAAGTTGTACCATTCTCTGCTGTATTTTTAGATAATGACTGTTAGGAGGATGAGTCATGTTATTGTGGTGATGATGATGATGATGATAAAGATGAGAATAGTATGAAGCCATTAACTGTCAAACATACTTGGAAACACTATTTGCTGGCACAAGGATCAATATTTTTCTTGTAAAATATTACCGTAAAACCTGGAGCTGAGCAAGTGTCCATTTGTACTGTGCACTGACCTGACGAAGTATTAAAGACTTGTTGAAGTCTTGGGGCTGTTGGCACGTTCATCCCTACTCTGGTTTTGATTGTCACATTAGATGCAAGAGTATTTTTTCCATGGCAGTTAAGCGATGAGGCAAAATTTTAATCTGTTTATTGTTTTCCAAAGAAGTTTCAGAGCACTGTTGCACCATTTGTTTCAAAACTAATGTGAAACCAGCAACCCACACACATGCACTCAATCGTTATTTCTTTCACCCAGGGCTGTAGCCAGCTGCAGATATCATCTAGACAGCAGACAAACTAAATTATAACATTGTTCCTGTGGTAAAATATTGTACTTTGGCCTTGAAGCACAAGTGTTCCCGCTGAGAAGAACAGACCGAAGGGAACTAGGTGGAGAATTAGACAGTATGAATGAAAGAGAGAAAAAAATAAGTTTTTTTTTTTTTCTAACAAAGAGTTGTCTTTGTAAAGGACCAAATTAGATGGCTTGTTGCATTGGGTGGTTTAGCAATCGTGACAGAGCCTCAGCACACGTCCCAGGCATTCATTGTGTGTGCTGGGAGGCAGGGGAGGATATGCTGCGTGTGCTTGTACTGTTCATTTGGTCAACTTCTTGATACAGGCTAATTCGTATAAATTTTTAGTATCAATCACATTTGCACTCTGTAATCTAATACACGCACACACACAATCACATTCCGTGTGGATAAATTGACATTAGATTCGCTGTATGTCTCAGCTTCTTTGTGTATACGCAGTCACTGCAAAAAATCCCATGGGCAAGAAGTACCCAAGTGAAAAAGATCTGCTAAATCAAAGATTGTTTCCCCTGCCGAGGGAGTTGATTAAGTCTTGTGTTGCTGAAACTAAGCCTATAAATCCATTTGCACAGAACATAACAGTCTGCACTCATGCCTCCGTATGTTTGTACCAAATGAGATAAAACCGACTTAGATATGTCGCATGATTCCGCTTTCCCCATACTTTCTCTCTAGGCAATTCTTCTGTTTCCACAGATGCCCGCCATTTGTGTGAGGTGTTCGAGTTCAGATCAGCGCTCCGATATATCAGATACAGTCTTTTCTCGAGTGTAGCTGCATGTTTTCAATAGCTGTAAAGTTTCCTAAAACTTTTTTTGGTTACTTACTTTGCTCTGTGAATACTATCCTACTGATATTCAATATGTATATTTTTATTGACATTTCATGTTTTCCCTCGAAGCAAATGAGCCAGTCAGAACTGACTTCCTCCTGATTTTCTGAGATTATACTGCAGACTTGACATTCTGTTATCTGTTTCTGCACGATGTGTGCTGAAGTGTATCAGCGTGTTCTTTAAATATTCTGCTACAAGGATCAAGCCAAGAAAATGTAGGCGTTTGTATTTTTATTTTGCCAGAGTCGTGTTTTGGATGTACTAAGAAACTTGCCTTTTTTGACACCTCTGAATGTACAAAGTGGATGTAGATGCTGATGAGCGCTTTATTACTCAAGCTTGAAGACCAAGTTTCTGTGTGCTATGTCACAATAATATGTAGTAAACAAATCAGTATTGACTTCATCTTCCCACGCTTAGCTTCTCACCACATATTGAAATGTACAATTTAATCTATATGAAAAAAAAGAGAGAAATTTAAGTCAAAGTATTTCTTCTGTCCATTTCAGATCCATATGATGATGACCTGAAGGTGAAGACCCAAAGACCACGATCAGCTGACCAGCCAGGTGTGTTTCAGGCACAAACAGGTGAGTAGTGTGAGTGTGTGCATGTGGGTATGTGTTCACAGCGTGGAACAAAAATAGCCAACTTGATCTTTACAGGCTGTATGTGTGACTGAAAAGAAGGAGTTCCATATAAATAATTCTTACGCATTTACTTTGTGAGGCATTTGAGAACCCCAGCTGCCACAGTGTAGTTGACCATTGGCATGTGTGAATATGTGAAAGTGTGATCTTCTGTATGTGCCAGACTTTAAAATCTTACATAATTAATAGGATTGGAAAAAACGATTGAATTATTCATGAGTGGACACATTAAACATATAAAGAATGTCACATTATATATGCAGACAAATCTGCCTTAAAACATACATGACATTAAATGTTGACTGCTTCAGCCGCAGTGGAATAGGTCATACACTAAATTCAGCTTGCTCACATATGCATACATACACACATATAGACACACACATTTCAATCCTCACTGCTGCTACTGTGTGGAGGAGGGAGTCCCTACCTCGAGGGAAACCCCTGGCTCTCTCTTGTCCTTCTCCTCTGTTCTCCCCCCCCCACCCCCCCTTTGCTTCTCCCCATTCTTCCATTCCTCCAGGCATGTGTGATGAGCTTAAGCCCTGACTCACGGCATGTTAATGAAGATGTAATGCGATTAAAGGACATGCAATTAATTTGATTTCCTTCTTTGCCATGTGATGACGCCTCCATCAAAGGACACGGCGCTCATAAACAATTTAGGAAGAGAGAACAAGAATGACTTAACTCGTAATTTTCACTTTTCAAGGGCGTAACTCAGAGGGAACAATGAGGCAGTCTCCACAGCTGCCTGGAGAGCGCAAAATCACCCACGATCATGTCTGAACACCAAATCTTGGATGGCTGCTTAAATACACATAAATGCAGACTCTAAGAAGACACACACACACACACACACACACACACAGGCTCTTGAAGCAGAAGCCCTTTAGCAGTAAGATCATGTGTGTTACCATAATGCCATGAGTATTAATATCTCTAAGTATCACCTTAAAACACATCCCTCTAACATGATAGTCATCCTCATGAATATTCAGTCAAGGTTTATTCACGTTAAGGGGCTTAAATAATGACATCCACAATTCACTTATTATCCACTGGGCCACAGCATTGGGCCAGACTGTGTGAGAATGACACACTATGAAAATCTACTACGCAAAGCTGTCTAATATCCCAGAAATGATAACTTAACTGGTGTAATATTGCAGTGGTGTCACTGCCAATCTGAGGGAAATGTTCATTTTGTTTCAGTAAATAAAAACCTGAGATTTTAGAACAATTACTCAATATAAACAGCTAAACATCTTACAAAACAATTCACATTCTGCCATGAGCCTGTGATAACCAAAGAGTGTACCCAAAAGCAGAACACAGACTCTGGTGGGCAAGTTGAACTGGATTTATTGTAAAAATGAATTGAGGCAGAACAGATAAAGTTTTGCTGGAGGATGAATGAGAGGCAAGAAAAGGCGGTGAATCCATAGATGGAGGTTGCTGGGCTTGAGATGAGCAGCTGGCAGGCAGGCAAGGAATGATCCTGGAGCGCAGGAGAGATCAGTTAGTCAAATGCATCTCACAGGGAGGTATAAAAAAAAACTAGAAGGTCTTGGCGTAGTACCACAAAAGTAGACTGAATGATCCGGCAATGAGTGAGAACTGGGGTTTTAATCACTGCAGAGCTGATGGGATAATGAGAAGTAGGTGCGCTGGCTCATGCATTCAGGAGGAGCAGTTGAGTGTAGCAGGTGAGGTACAGGGAGGATCACCACACCCACAGACAGACAACCAAGCACAGACACACAGGGAGAGAGAGATAACACAGGGGAAGGGGAAACAGGAAAAAAAAAACAAGGAGATGGGGGGAAAGCCTGGAGCCTAGGCAGGACCATGAGCCAAAGAGCTCTTGACCTTCTGTGTTCCATGGAAACATTAGCACCATATAAAAGTGGAATCATTGAGAGTCTAAATAATTATCCTCTCTTCCTTCACCTCCCTTGTTCCTCAGGTGACCCTGCGGCAGAGGAATGGTCACAGTGGAGCGTATGTTCGCTCACATGCGGGCAAGGCTGGCAGGTGAGGACGCGATCATGTGTTTCTTCTCCCTATGGGACACTGTGCAGCGGCGCCCTTAGGGAAACACGCATGTGCAACAACACCGCCTCCTGTCCGGGGGAACCTGGGATCACAGGCTCAGGTATGTTGGACGAACTTTCAATTGCCTGGAGTCAGTGGTTAGTGCTGTTTTCTAACAGCAAGAATGATGGGGGTTCAGTTTTCATCTTTGTGAAGTTTGTGTGATGCAGTTTACACTTAGAGAAGCAAGGGGGCTGAACTTGCTGTGACTTTAAGTGTATTTTTTTTTAAACCTCTCAAGGGTGCCTGTCTTCCCACAGCACGTTCTAGGATATACCCGCATCCTTGGTGACCCCAAGTAGGAATTACACTGTTAAGAAAATAGACATATGCAGCATGTGAATATACTTTAGACCTCAGTTCTATTTTGTGTTTTCTTTTGGAAATGTTAAAATTAGCAAACTGCAGCTTTAAACCACATGCTTCCTGTTTAACACCTACTTCACCCATAGAGCATTTACCGGTCATTTTACAATGTGTTAAGAAAGCTGTAAAACTGAAGAAAATAATGAGTGTGTGAAACTCTGTCACTACTGAGGAAGGTAGGCGGTATACACACACATACACAGCCACTCACATATCACGTGCGATCTGCTCAGCCAAAACACAACATAAGCATGTTACAGCAGGGAGAAAAATCCTTCAGAATGAGAATGACATTTTGTCATTTCAGTTCGCAATACTGGCCAACTGAGAGAGGAGCGGAGTGAGAAACACAGAGGGTCCGACATGACACCTGAGCTCGATGTCAGCGAGTCTATCAGACTTGTCACAGCTCAGAAGTTTCCCCATCTGTTCTTTATCTATATAAGTGTCTACGTAGATCCGTGCAGATAGTATGGATAAAAAACTGATCCAACAGAGCATAATTATCAGACACACTTCTGAAGATATTTGAATTTACAAAGAAAGTCTGCGTTCGCGTGACAGTGATAAACATAGAGAACATTCAAAATGAAGCACAGCCACTCTTGTGCTTCGAATGCAAAGAAACTGGTTTTTCAGCTCCAAAATATATTTAACCAATCAAATATAATTTTGGTATACAAACATGCTCTGCCAGCCACGCTGGGTGTATTCAACTCTATCTGCTCTCTATAAAAAGGCAGCAGCAAAAAGAGGAGCATCTTATCCATTTTTCCCCAGCACCACAGTTGAGCCAGATTAAGTCACTGAGGGAACTTGTGCACAGCTCATTCTGAATAATGTGAGTTCTGCTTCTGGTTTGATTGCCAGTGTAGGTCTTTACTAGATGAAATTGTGAAGTACTGCCTGTTCTGCTCTGGTTTAATTGCCCTGATTGCAGTGGAAGTAAAATCCTGTATTGCATTGGCTCTCTCCTGCCTCGCCGCCGTCCTTCCCCTAATCCGCTGCTAAACTGTGAACTTGTACAAGTTGACTGTACTTAAAAGATCTGAAGTGGCTAACATCAATTGCATTATTCAAATATATTGATATTAATTGTTGAATGTAATTCTCTGGTAATTCTGTTCATATCTGTGGTCTGTAGGGTATGGACTTGGCTAAGGTAGCAAAGCCATTTTTCTGTTTTATTCCCACAAGTGCAGAAGTTTGGGAGTGTGTGGAGACATTTTGGTCAGAAGAACTTCAGATCAAGGCTCTGGCATTACAGCCTTCACAAGAATGGAGACAGGAGCATTTATTTGAGGTGGCAGACAGTGGGGCAGTCTCTAGGCTAACCTCTCTGAACCCAATGATGGGTAAGAGATTAGATCACGGCAATATGACACCACTGTCCTCCATACACAGCATTCTAATAATCCTGGTGACTGATGGAAGGATGTGTTTGAGGACATACTGTTAAATGAAAAATCAGGGACCATTACTTCAATGGGGACACATAACTCTAAGCAAAACTGGGGCCACTACTGTCTAAATGTCAGTGTAACAGCTGGTAAGCCCGCAGAGTTCTGTTATTGGACCTGGCCTCAACTAGTTGCTTAAGGGTTGGTGGATAAGGACATTGTATAACAAGCTTGAGTAGGCTCTTACTAAATCATATTTTGTGCACATTTCAGTGCACAGGAAAAGGACACGAGGCTTAGCCTTTAAGTTCTCAGGAAAGGGCTAGAGGCGCCATTGAACTATACTTGCACTAACTCTTAATGCTGTGCTCTTTATGCTATTTAGCACCTATCTTCTGTAGAATGCCTGAAGTAAATTCTGTTTGTTGTTTGAATGGATGTTAGGACTCTGAATCAAATTCACAGAGCTGGACTTCACATCACTGCATTCAGGAAGCTCCCAGAGAAAAGCGCAGGGGAAGCGGCTGTGTGCTGCTCTTTAATGCGGGAAGGGTGGTTATCCAGACATACATTTGCAAAACCAACCAATTAGTCCTCATCCTTAAAGTCTTTTCTATCCACGCAGTGAATGAGACAGTCCCAGACAAGGCTAGACCTCACATTTACCACAGACTTTTACAGTGCAGTAATTTCTACATATGTACATTCATTCCAACTAGACAAAACCTTTATGTGTGTGATGTGATGTTGTGCTCATTATTTTTTTAGTGCCACATATTGTGTGTGTTCCCACAGTGTTTGTATATGTGTATACTCAAAGTAGCTGTGTATCCACATGTACAATATTTATATGTGTGTCGGTGATGTTTCTGTGTGGTTTGTATTGTTTGCGTGTCTCAGCACAAGGTGTAGGTGTTGTTTTGGCTTTGTCCTTTGTTATTTAATGGGCGTTTAAGTGTCATTAGTTATTTCAAGTGCAATTTAGTATGCACAGTAATTGTGTCACATAATTACAATGTTCGATTTGCATTTTCTGTACGCCTGTCTGATAGTTTTGTAAGTTTTCCATAAACTATATATGTACTTTTTTAGCATACGTACACTTGAGTCAGTGTTTCAGTATTTGCTGATGCATCTGAAACACCCCCTACATCCTAAAAAAAAAAAAAAAAAGAAAGAAAAAATACAAGAGAAGCAAGAGGAACATTTTCCTTCCCTGTCGGTGCATATGCTAATCTTGTTTTTATGCAAATGCACCAACGCGATTTGTATGTCTAAGTGCCTCATTTTCCATTCTGTGTCGATATTAATATCCTCAGCCGCTCCTTTGATGGGATATTGGTTGCTGTGTTATGTTCCGTTTATTATTTCATTTTTTCCCCACTCCTCTGATGTTTTCTGACGTGGTTCTGGAGGGGTGTAGGGGCACTCCAGGGACTGCCTGAATGGGATCACACCAAATTCAAGTAGACTGGGGATGCGGGGGCGGTAGCAAAGAGGCATAAAAGTGTTTGATGAACTTGATGTGATTGACTTTTTTTTTTTTAATTATTTTCTTTTTCTTCTTCTTCGTCGCCTTCTTTTTCCTCTTTTTCTTCTTCTTTGGACTTAATTTGGGGTATAATCTACATGCTTGTTTGATTTGTTAAACTTTTTACCACTGGATTCTAGCACCATCTACGCCTGGTCTTATGGGGAGTTATAAACAAATACACAGGCAGACACACAAACAGTGTATTTGGACTTTTTATTCGGTCAGTAAAATAACAATTTCAACTACTAAAAAAACTAAAATGAAACTCAAGTTTCACTTTTTTTGAAAAATCTGAGTATACACAGCTTCACAGCTTGAAACTGTGTATACTCTACTCTTGTGCCTTTCATTCCTGCCGTTCAGAACGTGACTCCCAGTCACACCAACGTACTGATATGAAAGATCTGCAAGTGAAATGTGTTTAACCAACATTCTCTATTCTGTTTCATATGCTTTTACTCACAACCACAAATATACAAGGCGCACATGCACACTCTCACAGTTTCTCCCAGAGTGTTCTGAGGTGGGGAAAGTGCAGCCTGCATATTTAATTTAATACTGTAGATGGGTTTGCCAGAATTTTCTACTGTTTTTTACCATTTATTTGTGTTTGTGAATAAGTTAAGACTTAGAAGTATGGGTGTATTGTGAGCGTGAGGGTGGATATGTCTCTGGGCATCTGTGTGTGTGTGTGTGTGTGTGTGTGTGTGTGTGTGTGTGTGTGTGCGGGTATGTGTGTGTGTGAAAGAGAGTCTGCACGAGTTAGGGAACATCAAAGAAAAGTAGCTTGGACAGAAAGCCAATGAAGTGAAAATGGACATTTTTTTCTCCTCGTATTTTCCATGGTTAAAACTCCTAAATTAAGGTGATACAGATAATCAATTTTAAGTAATGGTCTAGCTCTTGACAAAGCAAACAAGGCGGTAATTGGTCCAGCAAATTAACTTTTTTTTTTTTTTTTGGGAATATGCGTCGAAGTATGAGGCTTTCATGCCCCAAAGCACGCAAAGTGAAGTAGTACCCCTATTTCTGTTCTATTTAACTTCTGCTCATTTGCCATAGATTCAGTGACATTTAAAACATGGAGTCGAACAATGGTGCATTATGAATACAGTATGTCCAGGTCAGTGCGCAGTCAAACGCTTCAACACCACACTTCCAGCAATCAGTCAAGCAAGTGGTGGAAGGGGCATGCAAGGATGCAGTCATGAACTCATGGCAGATGGCAAACACTCAATGTTATGCACACATATATACACACACACACATGCACACACACTCATACATATTTTTAAATAATGCAGCCAAGCTGTGCTATGACCTCAGATGAAATTGCTGGTAACAATGTTAATCCTTAGGATCAATATGAGGCACACATCATTATATATAAGTGTATTTAATAATTGCATAAAATGATGCATGTTTAGAAGTCACGCATCCTCATTACATATAAGGCAAACTTATTCTGGTTGTGTGCTCTGCTATAGTAAGTGTGTGTGTATGCAAATGCTAAAATAAAGAGGGGTTAGCATGAATGTTTTATCTTCTCTTGTCTGAGCTTACTTACATTTGCATCAGAAACACAGGCCAGTGTAAGTGAGTCTGTGCACTTCTTCTGCTCATTTCCTTTTCCTTTCACAAAGATGAAAATCTGGAGTTCATGAACTCGAGTTTGTGACCGGGTGTTGTGAGACACAGATCTGTCACTTGATCAGCACTGATCAGTTTTTTTCTGTGCTTGGTGCCGTAAACATGTTCTTTTCCACCTCCCTCTGTGACTGTAGCCCTGATGGCAATAAACTCCTTTTTACTGTGCATAGCTGAACTGAAAGACTTGCTGCATTATGTTAATGTAGTTGTTGCTGTCAGCATAGACAATATGTTTGATATAATTGCCCTGTGCTGCTTTATTTATAACTGAAAATATCATCTGATTTCCAATATTTACCTGGACACCAATAGGTGGTGTAATACACTCGTAATTCCATTATCTGGAGACATTTTTGTCATATTTTTTCTTCTTTGATTTGCTTATCTACTCCTGTACCTTGTTCCCATCTCCAACTGATATTTTCTCCTTTTAATGTGTCTTAGTCCCAAACCTGCTTCGAGCTTGATTTTATAGGCTAATTGATTGGCTTTGCGCAGTCAGACTTCAGATACACTTGTACTGAGTTTGAGAGATGGAGATTCGATTTGGATGAATAAATAATGTCGTACAAGCAATTCTGTAGTGTTATTGTAAAAAAAAAAAAAAAAAAAGCTAAATAACAGAACCCTGACTGAATTGTATTTTTTTCTTTTAGCCTTTCTCTGCTTGTTATTGTATTATTGTGGAGTCTGTTTGCCTCCGTCTCCTGAGAAGGTTTTTCAATTTGGAATGAGATACCCCCAAGAAATCTGCTTTCACTTTGAGCATGCCAGTTATATTTTATTATTACCATGATTTATTCAATTTATTATTTTGGAAATAAGTCTTGTTTCATGTTTGATGCCAAAATATTTAGGCTGACATACTTCAGCTCCCTACATCAGCCATTAGCTGCATCAAAACACCACCTTTCATATCAGTAACAACTGCTTCACAGACACAGCTTAATCACTGCACTACACTAAATTACAATTAATTAATTGCATTCAAGTGGCACTGATTATTTTTACTGAATGTCAACCCCAATAGTAGTTAAAGATCAGTATTGGGTTTCACCTGTAGTCTGATACTGTAGTCCAACACTAAGCCTGTAGTCGCCTCTGCCTGTTAGCCACTACATGCAAATACCAGGTGGTGATTTGTTAAATCAGTTTGCGCTATTAAACCTTCAGAAACAGCTTAGCTAGTTAAGGCTTAACAATGCTAGGTAAAACCTTGCGGTAGTTGATGCTTTAGCTGCAGGCATTGCTGCAACAGATAAGCAGTAGGCATGTGTGTGAGTATGTGTTTTTTTTTTTTTTGTTATTTATTTAACTGTGTATTAAGTATCCTTTCAGATCCACTATATTAGATTTGTATGCTAATATAAGCTTCGTCAGTTGCCTCTGTTAGCTACGCTGCAGCCGTATCTGACAGCATGTGTAAATATTATAAGAACGATTAACTGAATTGTAGAATTGTAAAACTGTATGGTGCACTACCATTTAAATTTTGTGAAATGTAAATCTCTACTTAGTACACACCTTTGTTGCAACTAGGCTAAGTTTGAACTTAGGGAGCAGCCTGTGCAACTGGCTCCAGTTCAGCAAGACCCAGAAATGAGCTTACTTGAAAAGGCATTTCATTAAAGGAAAAAAAAAAAGGCAACACAAATGCTCATCATTGGATACAGCCCTGATGACTTTTTCTTTCTACCATTCTTGCAACATATAGTCACTTTGTACAGCAGTTTAAAGACACATTGATGCCATGTTTAGCTGAATTTAAGGATATCTCACTATCACCAGCTCTTCATATCACCTCACTTTTTAATACCATCGTCTTCTAACTCTCTCTCAGCCTCCTTCTCCTGCTCCTCTGAGCCTTCCTTCACAGAGTAGACTTAATTATTTATTGCCATGATTTATTTAGCTTTGCTCAACACAGGACCAGCAATCTTCATCCTGCTGTCTCTAACTTTCTCTCTCTCCCTCCCGCTGTCCCTCCCTCTCTCTGTTTCTTGCTTTCTATCTCTCCTCCAGTATCTCTCCAAATCTGTTTCTCTCTCTTCTTCCATCTCTTTCAACATAGTTTAATCTCCTCTGGTCTCTCTTATTTTGAACATTTCAAAATAACCTCTTTCTTTTCTTGGCGTCTGTTTTTCATTCCAAATTCTTTCAAACTTTATGAAATCTTTTCCTTTTCTTTCAAATTTGCTTATAATATCCTCCTTTTTTGTCATCTTTTTTTCATTGCCTTTTATTGCCTCGTTAACCGATCCTGTCATTCATCTTTTCCATCTTGGGAGTCTCTTGTTGAAAATTTCTTTTGGATACTTTTTTGCTCTAATCCCAGGTCAGAGACTTCCAAATGATTTTGGCAATTGTGTTTGTGTATGTGCGTGTGCATATGTGTGTGTGTCTCCTCTTACATAGCACATTCTGCCAGTGTTGTGCAACACAGGTAAAGTAGGCATGTTGCTGAAAGAACTAGCGCTCAGCAAAGAAGCAGTTGTTAAGTCACGTTCATCATCTGCAAAGTCCATTGTTCACTGATGCTTTTTTGGTTCATTTCGACTTCATCTTTTGCTGAAATTGGATGGGATTTGCAATAAATGAGGAAAGAAAGAGAAAGAAAGAGGGGGGGAAAGAGGAGGGTTTTTTTTTCAATGTTTTAATTGGTGTTTTAAGTGTTTGAAGTCAATGGAGTCTTTGGATCCTTTGGTTCATTGTATATAATAAATGAAAGCTTTAACTATGTTAGAAGCAAACTTACCACATTCATTTCCTTGTCATGATGTGAGCTGCATGACTTCAAATGCAAGAGTGTCCATTCCTAACCTCCATTTTCTTTCATGTAATAACATATAAGTGCAGCTTCATTCTCAGTGTTTCTTTTCCATTGTAACTGGAATGTTTTCTGGAGGTCAGAAGTGCATCTCCTTTATGTTTTTTCAGGAATGTGCTCATACTCATTTAATCTCTCATGTTTCTCTCATTCTCTAACCCTCTTGCCTGCAATTGGATGCTCCACCCCTTCCCTCCCTCCCTCCTTCCCTCATTCCTCATCCCCATGTTGTTTGTTTGTGTGTTGTGTTTGTGGGCGTTTGCAGTGCATGGGCTGTGGGAGGAGTGGTCGTCATGGAGTCTGTGCTCTGTGACCTGTGGGAGGGGCTCCAGGACGCGATCCAGGAAGTGTGTGAACGGAGGCGGGGCCTTGGCTTGCGGACGGCCCGAGATTCAGACCAAACTCTGCAACATAGCAGTGTGTCCTGGTTAGTACCATCCCCATTTACATGATACACCCAGTCTCTCTTTTTTTTCCTCTCTGCCTATTCGAGCATGACTCTGTCTTCTTGTTTAATACAAGTCACAGAAATCAAAGACAAATGTTGAATTTCTATGCATGTGCAATCATATTTTGTGTTCTTCCATTATAGCTCCTATACTGACCAAATCTCACTCCTCTGTTAAAATGCAATGAAAGGCTGCTTTCACAACATAGCATGCAGACCATAATTGCAAGCTGAAGCTGAGTAAGAAAAACTACTAATGTTCCCTCCAGAATTCTAAATCTAGGATATTTGTAATTTCTGACAGTTATAATACCTTACATTTGGCAAACAGAACTCCAAAGTATCAATAAACCAGTTGATGCAAAAATGGCTGCAAAGCCATAACCATTGGCAATAACATCCTATTAAAATTCAATATTTGAGCATGACCAATAGAATCAGTTCAGCTAATTAAATCACTGTTGGCTGATTTAATGTGAGGACAAGCTCTTCAACACCAGTTAAGTGTGGCTCTATAGATGCCATATAGATGTCAGTCTACCACTTTGGCCCAGACTGAAATATCTCAACAATTCTTGCGTGCATTGCCATAAACTTCTGTATTGGCATTCATGGTCCCCAGAGGATGAATCTGAATAACTGTGGGTCCCTTGACTCTTCGTCTAGCACCACCATGTGGTTTTAAGTGAATTATCTTGATGACCACTGGATGCATAAAATTTGTTTCAGGCATTCATGTCCCCCTTAGGATGAACTTTGTAATAACTGGTGATTAACACAGCTGTTTATTCTTTTTCTCTTGACTCTCTAATATTGTACAAAGGAGCTCTACATTGTGTTCTTGTACCTGGTTTCACTTGTTAATGAACTGCAACAAATGTAGCACATATAACAATGCAAATAACTAATTTAGGCCTAATTTCTGTTTGATGACATAGGATAGCCCACTTGGGCTGATGCAGGAACACTTCTAATTTGGAATGTTGGCAGCTTTTGTACAGTTCTTCCTGTTCTGCTGTCATGGTGTGAACGCAGCATAACTGCCATCTTTCCTGCCTGCTCTTGCTCATTGCTTTATCTTCTGTATCCTCACTTCTAGAGTTTTCAGTTCCATGTTCATCTGTGGTCAGCCATGTGATTCATGCCCACTTTTCAAACTCTCACTCAGCCATCCTGTAGGATCATTGCCTAGCAAAGTCTATAGGTTGGACTTCTATGCTTCTTCCATGGTTGGCTTGATTTAGATTGGTGAGCAATCCTGCAATGCAGCTCTTCAGTATTGTCTCTTAGATTACCTATTAGGTCCATACCTTGTCAAGAGCAGCAATAAGTCACTGGTGCAGCCCCATCTAATTCCTATGTCGAGAGTACCTCAGGACTTTATTCCAATCTGGCTCAGACTGTCCAGCTGAAACATCTTTATCAGGCTGCCACTGGAGTGGAATAGGAGTGACCAGTGATTGATATAAAGTCTCAGTGGAGCAGACTCAGAGGGGCAGGTTTGACCAACAATGACCTGTAGCTTATCACAGAGCAGCTTACTAGACAGAGGCCTCATATTGTCTACTGACATGTAAATACTAAGATGCACTAACTCTGACACTAAAGAAATGCGTTTGGCATTTTAGGATGTATAAGTATGAGTGTACTTTGGGCATATGCATCGACTCTGTGCAATTTGAATTTAGTATTTCAAGTGTCCCTTTAGAAAACCACTTACTTTGAAAGCATTGACATTAAAAAGGAATATTCATTTCAGTGATTTAATTGCTTTCTCTGTTGGCAGAATATAAATGGTTTCTGTACAACGTTGGAATAATGGCATTAATGGACACACAGACACTAAAACATAGGACAGTTTGTGACAACACTGTTGGTTGCTTTCTGAATAATAACCTTTTTTTTCCTGAATTGATTCCAGTCTGAGTGTGTGTGATTGTATAGTACGTAATCACTCACAGCCTGGGCAATTATCACAGGGTAAGTGCTTTTAATTTATTATTGCTAAGGCAAAGTATCATTTTCCCCTGGACTGTGGATGCGCACGGCCTTTACATCATGTGGAACCATGCAGGAGTCTGTCTGGGAGCCTTTTTCTGTCATCACCCCCCCCCCACCCCCCACCCCCCCTCCTTCACTGACTTTTTTTCATGTTTTTAAAAGTAGGGTTTTATAAGGTTAATATTTAAATAAAACAAAACTGTCCCAATTGCCAGAAAAGGAGGCTGCAAAGTTATGTCTCAAGAAGGGAGGAATAGGGAGACGTCGTAATCTAAAGTATCGCCCCTGGGATGTTTTGCCATGCTGTTTTGGGAACAGTGATGGAAAGAGAGGGTTTTCTGAGAGAAAGGGTAGGCTCTTCCTTCGAGGGCCTTAAGGAAATCTGTGTTTGTGTGTTTTCATTCGGTTTATGTGTTTGTGTATGTGTGTGTGTGAATCTATCACAACAGACTGCGTGCTTTTGGGAGTTCAAAGGCAATGGTCCTTTGAAATAATGAATACCAGCACAGGCCTTTTGCCAGAAACTTCCATGCATAGAGAATAGAGCTTTGATGGATCTCGTCCATATGTGTACGTCTGTGTGTTTGTGTGTGCTGGTGCATGCTTGTGTATGTGCCTCAGAGATTTGATATCATTGCAAATACTCTGTAGACTATATACTCTTATACTCTACACATTTCAACACTTCAACATACACGTATGTGGGCAGACCTGAAAAGGTTAATATGACAGCTGTGGCATCACAGCAAGACAGTCAACAGGCTAAGAGTAAAAGCAGGAGAAATGTCATACATGAATAATTAATTTGATCATATCAGACCTTTTAGTGCTAACGTCAAGAACTAAAAAGGCCCTCAATGTGTAGGCAGAGAGCTGGAAATTGCCTTTAAGTTCCCTGACACCTACATTTTTTCTCAAAAATATAAATAGTCACTTCATAACTGAGCATATGGAGGGATTAATGGTGACATCTTAATTACAGTCAAATTGATACTTTGTGGCTTTGACAAGATAACAGCCTCCTACCAGAGAGCTGCCATGCTGTTCTCCTACTTTATTACAATCAATGTAAATATGCTGTTTATATGTTTGTTTGTTGACATACTACTTTTTCTGGCCCTGCTGGGAACTGTTTTTCCATAAATGTAGTGTAGCTTGCCTCGCATAGAAACAGTGTTGTTCCTGCTAGTGATTGAAACCAATTTTTGCGCAGTTTTGGCCTTCCAGATTTAGCTGGAAATGCATTCTCTTTTATACAAACACACTGTTTATGCGTTACGCGTTTATGTGTTTCTACAGTGACAGAAAGATAAGAGTCTAAAAATGATTTGTTTCTGGTTTGCTTGTCCTTTAAATGCATTTTTCAGATTTAGCTCTTTAATTACACAGGGTTATGCCTGGGAAATGACATGTTCACATCTAAATTCTAGCCGTCATTTCCAACACAGTGTTAGCCCCAGATAGTTGAAACAGTGTATGCGTCACACACAGCGTGATTGACCACATTACTGGGGAGAGTTGGCAATGCCTTCCCACTTGGGAGAACCAGACAGATACATTTACAGCACTGTATTTCACTTTCCCTGCTGCTTAAAGCCCCTTTGTGTGTAGAATGTGGGCCTCAATGTATCATTCTGAGCCGAAACAAGAACAGTTCTCACTTTGAATTGCTATTCTTGTTAATACAGAGACAAACAGACTGTTGTCCAGTCCAACAGCACACACACAATAGCTAGGTTTGTGGCATCAAGTTCAACTGCAGTAGTTGAAGACAGCTTCTCTGTCAGGTAAATTTCATTATAGGCTGTTAGGATGTTTTGTTAGCATTGACCAAAGTTTAATTATTCCACATATATGTAAAACTAATATGTGGTTATAACTATAAAGGCAAACAGATTTCTTTTCAGCATATTCTATTAGTTCTAATTAAAATTTCAAGCTTCAGTAGTCAGTATTTTTACATTAACACTGGATCAAATGTAATGTGAAAGCTATCATTTATAGTGATGATCACACAGAGAATTGTTTTCAAGATTAGCTTCTCTTAGCATCATGCTGTGTTTTAGTGTTTTTTAATTCTTTCTTTGGGTTTTAGAGCCCCTAATTTTGCTGTTTTGGTTCAGTCTCCCCAGTCTCATCAACCTTGTTACCTGTAGCGAGCAGCTGTTTTCAGCAAAACAAGGCTCTCATAAACCCACTGTATGCTACTTGCTCAGACCTTGCAGCTGTCAGCCTTATCAACTTTCCAAGGTGATAATATTGTATGTCAATGTTGTGTGTACAGCTTGTTTCACTGCCACAAACTGAAGTACATTTCAGGGACAAATGTATTGTCATCAATCAAATTGAATTTGTTAGAGTTCTGTTGTAAAGTATGACAAGCAAAAACAATTCAAAGCATAGCTCAAGTCCACATTAGTAATCCAACTGGAGGCAACACATGAGTTGGACTTTTTTCAGCCTAAATGACACTGCTGCAAGGGAAGCTTTGGATTGTTGCTCATTTTAAATGATTACCTCTACGAAAATATGTTTTTGTGAGAGTAATAGAGAAAACAGTTTATTTGAGAATACCAATCAGCTACTCAGTGCAGGTAATTATTAATGTGTAAACTAAACCAAACTAAACTACCTTCAACTGGAGAAATAAAACAG
This sequence comes from Lates japonicus, assembly GCA_033238685.1. NCBI lineage: Eukaryota > Metazoa > Chordata > Actinopteri > Centropomidae > Lates > Lates japonicus. Next base: position 1,773,097 of record BRZM01000031.1, read on the forward strand.
TTGGACACTAGTAGTATAGATGCATTATCAAGCTTTTGTTGACCATTAAGCACACAAGTGTGCCTTTGCTAGCATGTTGTCTAAGATGTCAAAGGGCAGATTCTGTATTCAGACCAGTTTTTGGTCTACAAGGTTGTGAACATTTTTGGGCATAATTTGGCAAAAAATAACAATTTCATCAGTATGATGTTGAGTCCCTTTATTCAGCAGTATTCTGAAATATAAATGGGTATGGCCACAGGTCAGTAATTGGTTCTTCTGTTAAGTTTTTGTTACATTTTTTATCATCAGTGTGTATCAGGAATGTTGAAGTTTTCGCTGACATTTTATTTGTCACAGATCTTCACTTGCAGTCAAGCATTTCCATTCTGGAACATTGTGTTCTTCTCTGTGGCGCACATTCTCAAAATTGTCTCACCTATTACAAACTTTGAAGTTAATAATGCACCAGAAATATTTGACTACACAAACTATAAATGATTAATCTGACTGTTTTTGATTATCATAATTTTTTGCATTTTGTGTATTTTGTGTGACAACTCAATTACTCTAGCAACACTCCCTTATTAAAGGGGATAGTGGGGGCTTTGATTACACCGGTGCATGTCATCAGACTTTTGACATTGTTTGGTATCAATGCATCATCTGACAACTGGTACTGCATTATACTGAAAATCTTTTTTTTTTTTTTTTTAAATCTAATTCTGCACAAAGACCAGTCAAGAGTTGAAATATGGTTCCTGTCTAATAACAGTGTGAATGAAAATCCAACTGACTGTACTCTGTATGAACTCTTTAAAACAAAGCATGAAAGGAACTGTAATCAGCCATTTCATAACAGATTGAAATATTTAAAATGTCCATAGAACCATGAAGTGTGTTATGTTTGTTTGTTGCTATTTATGGAAAACCAAATAGCCCCTGTAATTTGTTTGTTTGCCATCTTAACTCATTCTCCATTCTGTTTTCTTGAAGCCTACTCACTTTCTCTGCTCTGTCTCTCTTCCTCCTCTGACATCCTCTTTCCTTCTCCTCAAAAATCTGAATCGATTTCTCCCTATTTCCCAATGTCTCTTAAAATCTTTCCAACTTCATCCACTTCCCTGTCTCTCTTTATCTACTCCTCTCGCTTTCCTTCTGTCCAGTGGAGGGCCAGTGGTTGGAGTGGGGTCCGTGGTCGAGGTGCAGTGTGACTTGTAACACAGGGACCCAGCAGAGGCAGAGACGCTGCAGTGCGTCAGTGCACGGCTGGGCTGAATGTAAGGGCCCCCATCAGGAGAGCAGAGAATGCACCAACCCCTCATGCGGCGGTAAGGCGTACAAATGAATGCTTAGTATTCACACTCACATGCTCTCAAACGCCATTATGCAAACATGGAACATGCATTATCTAAAGGCATCTACATGGTCTTTTCTGATTTGCCTTTCGCGTGCTTGCAATTTGTGGGTTGGGACCCAATCTGGCTTGCGAGTCTGTTTCGTCCAGGGCCCCGCAGGACAAAAATACTAGTTTTTTTTAATGAGCCTGGGTACTAGAATGGGATCATATTGCCTTCATTTGCGTACCACTCCAAAAAAGTTTAGAGGCAACTGGATTTGAGTTGTAAATTAAATTTATTGTTCATCAACAACTCCCACATTTTTTCACCTTGTGTCCCATCTAACTGTTCCTTCCCTTTCCCTAATCGTCACTGGTGGTGTGTTGCTGTTCTAGGTGGAGGTAACTGGGGCAGCTGGAACCACTGGAGTCTCTGCAGCAAGACATGTGACTCCGGTTGGCAGCGTCGCTTCAGGATGTGTGAGGGCACCGGTGTACAGGGCTACCCCTGTGATGGCTCAGGAGAGGAGGTCCGCTCCTGTAATGAGAAGAAGTGCCCTGGTCAGTGACTCTAGTGTGTGTGAGTGTGTGAGCTCAGTAAATGAGGGAGAACTACAGTATATATGCTTATGTATATATTATTCATGCTTGAAAAGTCTGTATAAACAGTTTTCGCCTCAGACTTTTTTTTATGTGGCTGCATTTCTCTGCATACCTCTCCTAGTGGGTCCCTGACAGAGAAAAGGAATGTGTGTGTGTGTGTGTATGTGTGTACGTGCGTGTGTGCCCAATCTGCACATGCACAGTAATTGTCAGGCAGAATGGAAGTGATTCCCAGTGGTTCGCACCACAGCCAAAGGCTTCCATCGCAATTTTAGAACTGCACTCTCATTTTTATCTGTCTCCTGCCTGTCTCCCTGTCAATTCACATACCCATCCATCTTTATCTCTTCATTGATTTCGCATGTCCTTGTCTTGTGGTGCTTTTCTTTTATCCTCGCTGTTTACCTGTGAGTTACTCAAATTGTCTTTTATACAGTTCTATGCAAAAGTTTT
>BRZM01000031.1:1775507-1873672 GCA_033238685.1 Lates japonicus
CCTCAAGGTATTGCTTGTTTTGAGTGGCTCTCAAGTCTCTTTTCCACAAGACGAGGATCTTGTCTGTTGGCTTTGTAGGGGAACATCATATCATATTTTCTCTCTATCTGTGTGTGTCTCTTTCTCTGTCTCTCTCTTTGCTCTCCGTCCCCCTTCATCTCTCTGCATCGCCTCTGCCAACACTCGTCTGCCCCCTCGGAATATCTTCAGAGCACTCTCCCCAGTTTTTTTTTCATCAGGGTTATGAAAGAGAGGGAGGGGGGAAAACAGATGAATAAAGAGAAGGGGTAAGATGAAGAGGGAATGAGATACTGTACTGAGGCAGTGACACTGACAGAGCGCACTGAGCAGTGTACAAGGGAATAAGATTGGGAGCTGCTGCAGGAGAACATTGATTTGAATCTTGTTTTTGTGCTTTTCTGTCTCCCTTTTTTATTTTCTCTGGCTATGTGTGTGTCTGTGGGAGTGTGTGCGTGGTGATTTTTGTTTTTCCTGCGAGCCTGCTGCTCCGTGCTTCACTTTTTCTCTGTGTTTCTCACCTACTTCTGCAGCTCCTCATGAGATATGTAAAGATGAGCACCTCCTCTCTATGTCGTGGAAGAGAGCCTCGGCTGGAGAAACTGTCTACAACAAGTGTCCAACTAACGCCACTGGTCAGTCGCATTGTGTTCCATAGGCTTATTGCTTTCCTGTTAGGTGATACCATGTTGTAATCACAGACTGTGTAAATTTGTGATTATATTTAGCCAGCAATTTTTTTGGATCAATGATAATGTTGTTACACAACACAACAGTGACTCAAACCATGGACAAGATACCAACCAGTCATAAGCAGACAGTAGAAAATGTCCAGCAAGCCTAAAATACATTAGTTAGCTGAGCTAGCTGAGTTGGCTGAGTTGTTAGCTCCATGAATGTATGTTACCACTTGGTATGTAGCATAAGCAGCTAGTTACAGTGGGACCATATCTAAGTTCCCAACATCCACTGTTCCCCACTTATGTATTCTGTCAACAAACATTTACCCTTCTATTGTCTTTGGGTCAAATTTTATAAAATATGTCATGAATATCATCCTTTTTTAAATTGGAACAAGGCTTCAAAACAAGCTTTAGAATCTCCGAACCCTAACCCAAGCACTAACCCATATGATCGGTTCCCACAACAGCAAATACAGAGCCATTATGTGCCATATAGAGCCGGGGGAACATAAGAATGACTCAGTTACAGTAAGAGATAAGAAATTACCTACAGAAATTGAAGAAAACAAAATTCTAAATGCACTGCATTAATGTTTATCTGTCAAGTGACTTCTACAAAGTACAGTGCAACAACAGCACAGTAATCCTCTCCTTAGTACCACAGCAAACATTGTAGAATAGACAAAGTTATAATCAGGGTTACTAATTACTGCCTGTGTTTCAAAATTCAAAGTGCTCCTATGCCTGGAGCAAATGGGTACTCGGATTGATTTAAGTGCTGAATTTTGTGTGTATGTATAAGGCTCATCAAAATGCCTGGGCCTAAGTATTATTTTGAGCTTTGATATACAGAGGCAGTCATTATAAAATGTTCAACTCATGCATTATCCAGCATCTTTCCTTAATTAGCGCAGCTGACATGTCCTGTTTGTATGCAGTCAAACCTTATTTGTGTATTCTTTATCACTGTAATGCTAATTTAAACTGTTTTTCAAACAGCAGGCTGTCAGATGTATTCTTTTTAATTTCCAAAAGCAGAAACAAGAACAAACCTTGATTTTTTTAGACACTTTCTTCTTTATAACTTAAGCCAAGAACAAGTGGTCTCTAATATAAATGTGTGTTTCTACATCTTCCAAACTATGGCATTGGCTCAGACATCAAAACATGCCTGTCTGAATCAGGTGGCCTGCCAGTGAAACATTATAGCTTAAAGAACATTATATTCTAGATAAGTCAATGCATCAAATTTAATTAACAGATAAACTTTAGAGTTTGTTTATGTCAGTCTATTACTCATTAAAAGGCAGAGCCAGATTTTAGTAAGTGATTATTTATTTGGCTATGTAAAATGTTTTGTCCTAGTATAGTACTTTGGCAGTAGTTTATCTCCTATCTGCCAGGTCAAAACAGCCAGCAGGTGTTTGCTGCTAAAGACTGCTATAAATGAAATACTTGGCTGTAACAATCCTACATATATTTAAATATTTTACTCCAAAAATGAACAGACTTGACCTTTGTTTAAATTTTTTCATAAGTGGGACGGCAATACATTTGTAATGTAATGTATCTATTAAAATTCATTGAGCAGACACCCTGTGTTTTACCCTGACTTTATGGTAAATGGATACACCTCTTGGTTTCAGAATTTAAACAAGATATTTTTGTGTTTTGTGGCAGTAGTATTTTTAGTGTAGGTTATACTGTTGCACAGCACAACAGCCTGCAGTGCAGACACACCGATAGCGCTGTAGATAATGATGGGTCCTGCTGAATTCCATATTATGTGTTTGTGTCTCTCTCATCTCCTTTAGGATCTGCTAGTCGTCGTTGCATGCTGGACAATAATGGAGTTGCTTTCTGGGGTCCTCCGAGCTTCGCCAGATGCGTCTCACTTGAATATAGATATTTACATTTATCTGTAAGTTCCCTTTTGACAAATCAGTTCTCACAAACTCAGAAACTCTTTCCACAAATTATACTTTCCATCACCTTCAGCAAGCATAAACAAAGCATTTATTCTTCTAGATTACATTATTTGAGCCAGGTAGTTGCAGCATCACCCTCTAACTCACCTTCATTTAACTTGTCTATCTCATTAGTGTGTTTATGAGTGAAGGCTCTGCTTGTTTTCAAAAGCTATTCTCTGCCTCGATTTTCCCTTTTCCCCCACTGTGTACCTCTGCTCAACTTTCTTTTTTAAAAAGTTTACTCAAAATAGAGGAGTTTCTTTACTCAAGGCTTGCCGGTATCTCTAATTAGCTTTTCCAGAGCTTTGCGCTCACACTTATCAATTAATGAACATAGCTAATGAATGTGTTCATCAGCCAGACTGTTTTCCTGCTCTGTGAACTTCAACCTTTTCCATCTCTCGATGATGGCGGATGGAGATGGAGGTCAGGGATTGTGCATGACGGAGCTGATTGCACTGTTAGCTTCTGTTCCAACCTTTCATTAACACCAGGAGTCAATAATTAATTTTCTGTGATTGCTGTTATCTTCTGCTCTTCCAGGCTCTCTCTCTCTTTCTCTCTCTCTCTCTCCTTTCTTTACCCCCCTCACTGCATTTCACATACACACAGTGTTGCTTTCTGTATCTCTTTCTCTGAAGTGATGAGAAACCAATTTCTGCCTGAGAGTGCTGCTAGGCCTCTTTTTGCTTGCCTATTTTAAGCACAAGCACAAAAAGAAAAAAAAAATCCAACCATATACATATATACTCCTGTCTTGAAACATCCCCCTCAGCTCCCATCCAAAACATTCCTGTGATTGCTTTGGAAAAAAAACATGATCTTTGGTTTGTTTGGTCTTGCTGTTTCTGACATTTTTGCCAGCTACATATTTAGACTAAGAAGTTATCTACAATAAGTGCCAGTGGGTACGCATTTAATCACTTTGACTGTACCCACTGGCGGTGAAATCCTCAGCTTTTCTCAGTGTCATGTGGCAATCTCTCTCTCTCCCTCTGTACACACTGCAGTTACGAGAGCATCTCGCGAAGGGTCAGAGGACCCTGGCTGGGGAGGGCATGTCTCAGATCGTAAGGAGTCTCCTGGAGCTCTTGCAGAGGAGGAGCTACTACAGTGGCGACCTTCTCTTTTCCACGGAGATCCTGCGAAATGTGACGGACACCTTCAAAAGAGCAACCTACATCCCAGCTCCCGACGACGTGCAGGTAGGCAGAGCCACTGAGACCCTCTCAAGTCCCAAAAAACGATGCAGTGATAAAATACAGTCTCACACACAGATACACCTGCAAATTTATTCAATGTAGAAGCCCTGCTTTTTACTGTAGAGGATGTGCATAACAATGAACTACAGCTGCCTCAAAGGGGATTTTTAGCAATGTTTTTCTCTGCAAACTGCTCCTGTCTCAGTCAATTGACAAACCTTTTTTTTTTTTTTTCAATATGCCTATGTACAGAAGACTACTGTACTAAACTTGACAGAGAATAAACTGCAGAATTGTCGCAGCAGTAGTGGTTGGTAGGTTCAGTGTAGATACATAATAGGGGACAATGCCTAACACTTTTGTGTGATGGATCTGCTGCATTAACAACTGCATCATCTTGTGTCTAGAAATTCTTCCAGATAGTCAGTCACATGTTGGACATGGAAAATCTAGAGAAATGGGAGGACGCTCACCAGGTAAAGTCTTCAGTGTGTGTTTGTGTGTTGCTGTATGTATGCCTCTGTACACCTCTATGCCATAACAGTGGCCACCTACTACTCTACCAAGTGTCCTAAGTGTGTGTGTGTGTGTGTGTGTATGTGTGCATGTGTGCGTGGTTAAATACTGTGTGTGCATACAACTTTTCATTATTACAATCATAAAAACACACCTGTTTACCAAACATAGTGGCTACCTATTAATTATACTAGGTACGTGTATGTGTCTTTCCACATTTGTGTGTTTTTGTTTGTGACCCAGCTTGATGCCCTTGAGTTGAGGTGTGTTTACTTGCCATCTGGACACAATAAACAAGCATCCAAATATGATATTATATCCCACGTGGGTTACAATTTACCGCCCTGGAACACAATCAGTGGGCTAGATAATGAAACGAATAAAAATGTTGCAATGGGTGAGACATGCCTCATAGAAAGTTTGCCATGGATTATGATTATGATGACATCATGATCAATGCTCATCTCTGTTATTCATCCCTCCATCCACAGGTCGCTCCCGGTGCCGCTTTGCTGATGAGGATATTAGAGGATTTCATTCACCTCATCGGTGAAGCCCAGAAGCCTTTTCAGAGTTTTCTGGTGGTTACAAACAACCTCAGTAAGTGTCAGGTGACATGGTGCGATGGATACTGATTATTTAACACCAACATCAACCATTAAAGACATTCACTTACTTAGATATTTTATAGAATTAAGGTCAGAATTTGGGCATGAAGTCTTATCCCCCCCAGTCAAACTAAGCCAAGAAATTATTTGTCATATCATAAACAAAGCAATTTATCCAGTGTGACTTCTTAGGCCAAAAGACATCCTTGTTTGTTGAAGATGTCCTACCTCATTTATGAATTTTAAAATGAAACATGACTCACTGACTTTTTAAAATGGGCATTTTTATGCACTGTTTCTTCCATTGTTTTGGCTCACCTCATCTATCCCATCCTTAACCAGTGTTTTTGTTTATTTGCCAATTTTGTAGTGCAGTGAGTTTCAAGTCATTTGGGTATCTCTTGTTTGTCCAGTGATAACCATCCAGCGAGAGCCTGTGTCAGCAGTTTCCAGTGATATCAACTTCCCCATGAAGGGCCGGAGAGGGATGAAGGACTGGGCCAGAACAGCAGAGGACAAGCTCTACATCCCTAAAGAGGTCTTCACCGTCCCTACAGAAGGTAGGGAGTGTGTACAAACTGCACAGGGTTTGTTTAAAGTCTGGGCTTTTTGGTACTAATCTGTACTACTCCCAGTGTTAGAAGTTAAGGTCCAGTCCATGTACATACAGTAAACACAAGATCAGTTGTAATTGTTCTCAAGGGTTTTTCTAGAAACAATTATCAACTAGACCTGCAAACAGGTATACCAGGGTCCAAGAACTGAGGTCATCACTGAAAAGGGCTGAAACAGGTGGCAAACAGCAGTAATAAAGGTCAGTCAGGTTTGTGCACTGAGCTTATAACCATGATTTGGACCTGTTTTAGTTGTCATACTCAGTGGCAGTCTTCAACCTTAGACGAAGGAGGACCTGTTATCACCCCACTCAGCACTCTTTAGCCAAGGTCAGGCAGCTCACCAAGAAGTTATCCCAGTGTGAATTCACACACTCAGATGTGTGTCTCATGGAAGCAGATAGAAGGCTTTTCAAGGACATTGAAGGGTAATGCTGAGAAGGATTTTGACTTTAAAGAGGCCCTGGAGGGCTTCTCGAGAAGATGCAGGTCTTTCATCTGTGAAGAAGTCTGTTGCATTCCCTTGAGAGCATCGAGTCCTCATACAATTCTGAAAGATGTCTCTTCGCTTTTAGCAACACAAGAAAGTTAACTGCTTTCAGTCTTAACTGCTGTGAATTCTTTCCTTGTGGTCTCAAGTAAAGCCAAGAAACAAGCAAAGTGATCATCCAAACACAACACAAAGAAATAACAGAGGCGAATATAAAGAGAAAGAAGGTATCAGAAAGCACAGGAGCTAAAGTCGTGGATGGAAAACAAAGGGACTGAAAACAGTGGGGAAAAAGTGGTATATATTAGATAAGGGAATTACTGTGGCAGATGCGATCCACTACCAACCAAGGCAAAGGTCACATCTCACAGGAAATTACACTGGCAGACTTCCTGTCTGGCCCCCCCGTCCCCTCCCCAAATTAAAGTTCAGAGAGGCTGCAGGCTGAGAGAGCAGAGCTGTCTCTGACCTCTAACTCGCACTGATGACACTGAACCTCTTTGATTGGCGTTCAAGACATCCTGTATGCTAACCTCAGGGCGCCTCACCTCAACTCACCTACTCTCTCTGTCTCTTTATTATGCATGCTGTAATATCCTTATTCTACCATCTAACCATACACCTTGCTTTTATGTAACAGAACCTGTTTATGATTTGTCTGTGAGTTGTTTTGTTCAAGCCGTTTTTTTCCACATTTAATGGAACAGCAAATTCTGATATCTCAAAGGATGAATTTCAGGCTGCAACTGGAGACAAAGGGGTGTTAACCAGAGCTTGTTTAATGCTACTGCAATGCGATATTTTCTTCTTTCTTATTATCCATTCAAGATGTCGCTCTGTTTTATGTTACTGCTTTTCATTCCTCTGTTTTTTTTGTCCATTATCCTCATAGTCTGTGGTGGTGAATGTTTTGTCTCTCGCAGTGCTTGTTGTGCAATAGAAGTGACCTTGCATCACATTTACGCTGCCATTCTCTCATATGATATTCAGGACATGCCATTGCCATTTTAGCATATGCTGTTTGGTAAATTGTTTCACCCAAAACTGCATATAGCCTTATGAGTTAGGAAATTATTAGTACTCTTTGCCCCTGTGGGAACTCTGCCTTTTCCCATTGGCAGTCCATGAGTTGAGGTCTTCAGTTGATTGCTATCAGTTTGTTTGGTTCATTTACCCCGTAATGAAAGCCTATCTCAGATGGACAGCTTAAACATGCTCATAAAGGCCCATTGGCACCTTTGTGTGTGCATGTGTGCACAAAGGCGCACATACGCGCAGTCAGTTGATAGGTTCATGAATCGCTTCACTGGGCAGACGCTGGGACTATTCTTCACCGATTTTCGAGGTGACAAACTCCCTCTCTCCCTCCACTGTCTCTCTCTTTCTCTCACAAACACACATACAGACAGCCACACTCTGTCTTGAAGCTTTGCACACACATAGATCCAAACATACAAGCCAGAAATGACTTCATATTTCAAATATACCATTGTTTGTACATGCACATGGTTATGCACCGTTAACTTTGGAATATTAAGAGTAAGAACCCAATCCACAAGAGCTCTGCTCTCTAATAATATGTTTAAGACTGACTTCCTTATTTTCAGTTTTGAACTGGTACTGTAATTGAGGTTCGAATTATCACCAGTGAGCTGGAAATTTAACTTTGTGGGTTGAGAACTGGTGCCAAAACAAAAGTTATATGTCCTCAGTAGGAATAGTTTGACATTTTAGGAAATAGTACACATATTGGTTCTGCTGATGAGAGTGAAATGAGAAGATTGATACCTCTCTTGTCTGTGCGTTAAGTACAGAGCTGTGACCAGGAAAGGGATAGCATAGCCTAGCCTAGCATAAATCCTGCAGGCAGGGGGAGCTAACCTAGCAGCTAACCTGAAAGGTAGACCTACCAGCACATCTAACATCAAACATTAGTTTAATCTAACAGAAATGTAAGAATGATAGTTTGGCATTTGGTAACATCACAATGACAACAATACAAGACAAAACAAGACAATACAAGAAAGTTATTGCACCTAACATTTGTTTACAAATAAATACTTTAAGCATGTAAATCCCTATAAAACTACAGTTTGTCATTTTTACTTTTCTTAATCTATAATAGATGTGTGTGTTAATCAGGGAGCTTTAGGGTGTTGGGAGGTAGACAGGCTAACCATTTACCCCTGCTTCCTGTTTATCCAAGCAAATCACCTCTTGGCTCCAGGTTCGCACTTAAGGCACAGATCTCCAAGTGCTATCAATCTTATATTCTAACTCTTTGCAAGAAGAGGCAAATAGGCTTATTTCCCAAAACTGTCAAACACTTCAACAGCTTGATTGGTTTAGAATTAGCTGAAAACAGAATTGAAAGAAATTTTGCTAACCCTAAGGTAGCAGTTCAATTCACATTTAAGAGCTTGAGTATATTATCCTGTCAGCCTGTTCAACTGGCCAAAAAAGAAATGCTATTCTGCAGCAGTTTTATTTCCTCAGTCGTCTGTGGTGTGTACAAAAGATGTGAAAAACAAGCAAAAGTGTAAAAGAAAGAAGCATGGAAGGAAGGAATAGAGTAATTCACATGGAACTGTTTAGACCGCGCTTTCGATCTTTGATTAAAACCATAAATTATGGCTTAGCATCAACTCCAAGCATATCTTTTCCTGACAAATGACATATTAAAGTTCATAGCTGGTGACTGGTGGGTTGCCATTTTGCTGGATTACATCTGACCACCAATCACTTAGATGTTCAGCAAGGAGAGAGTGACTGTTCATGGGAAATTAAGAGTTTTGTGACCAAGTGTTTTTGTGGTATTAATCATCCACGAGCGTGGGTGTGCGGCCCCCTCACACACTGATTTACCATTTACCCACAATACACTGACTTTCTCATTTGCATGCCTTTGCAGACACTGTCCAATTAGGATCCATCACACTCACAGGCTTTCTCATGCTGACTTTGATCTGTTTTTTTTTTTTTTTTTTTTTTTTTTTAAGATCCTCACAGTCTCACAATTGCTTTTTTTCCCCACTGTCGAGATCTTTTTGTCTCTTCCTCTTTCTCTCCCCATCTGTCTTGCATAGCTATCTCTCTTCCTGAGTATTACCTCTTAGGCAGCAGCGCAGACAGATTTTGGATGAGTCACCCAGTATGTCTGATACCATCAGCCCCCTCTGTCTTTTTCTCCCCTACTCTTTCTGCCGATGCTCTTCCATTGCTTCTCTCAGCCTAAAAGGGCAAAGGAGGGAGTGGCATCTCTCAACATGAACTCTTTCCCTCTTACTTTTCCTTTCCGCTTCCTTCTGCCTCCCTCACTTGAGACAAAGTGACATTTACAGAGGGACACTACGTCTCCTTGGGAGCCCCTGCTCTTTTTGTCAAAAGAACATGGAGGGGAGTGATGGAAGGCGCGGGGTTGTAAAGTAGGAGTGTTTGAAAAGGGTGGAAAAGTTGAGAAGTGGGCTGGATAATGGCAACAACACCAGAGGGTGAGGAGAGGGGAGAGCACTGAGGAGGAGGAAAGAAAGAAAAGGGATTTGAAACAAGGGGAAAGAGTGAGTGAGTGAAGGACATTGTCCAGAGAGGAACACTGGAACACTTTTACTTGACTTTACTTGACTTGCTTGACTTTATTTTCCTGAAGTTAATTGCCCTTTTGAGTGATAGAAGCAGAAATGAAGCTCCTGTATTAGGTCTAGCTGAGCAATAGGTGAGCTACTAGCTGGTATAAGGCAAACAAATTGGCACAAATAGCATCTCCACCCACACAAAGTGTGACACCAGGATCTTTCACCTGCATTAGTGGTATATTTCCAACTCCAATGCATAATTAGTCTGAATATGGAATATGTAGCTGTCATACACTTGTGCACTGCAGTTTACTAGCTTTTGATGCAGTCAACGGAGCATTTGTCAGCGACAGCTTAACAGTAAATATAACTTGAGCTGGAATTGCAGGTTGATGATACAGGTTAAATCTGTGCTTGTTTGCTTTAGCAGCTAATAGATGTTTTATATTTACTGAATTTATATCAAATTTAGTTGTCAGTGTAGGTTAGCTCGAATTTGATCGCAAATATCATCACTCCAGCCTACAGTTTAAATAGCAGATTAGCAGGCTAATATTGTCTGGAGAATTATTATTATTATTATTATTTTTAATTTATGCCAAACTGTCCACTTCCTAGATTTCTCCATCTTTCTCAGTTTCCCAGCAGATAACGTTAATTTGCCATGTTAAAATATGAATTTCTTCTGTACAGTCTAATTAATTAATAATTACTGTACAGTGTCTAATTCTGCAATGACCTTTTGGACTTGGTAAATCATATGTAAAGCTGTCCTTTTTGTTCAAAGAAACTCTTTTTTTCAGCACCTTGTGCCTGTGCACAGGGTCAAACAGATACAGGCAGAAAATATGAATGGATGGATGTATATTTGATTTGGAAAATGTCTGAGGCAAACTGTTTTATCTGTTCGGGCTGATCACTTGCAACATTGTCTGTGTTTCAGAAACAGAGACGGACTCAGAGTCTACAATGTACTATGTCATTGGAGCCATCTTGTACCGGACATTGGGCGTCATCTTACCTGAGCCAAAGTGAGTACTTCTAATGCCATCCCGTGTCTAATTATTCCTCATTTCTAAAGCATCTATAGCTATAACTATAATCAAACTATAGCTCTCCTTCTCCTTTTCCTGTCCTTTCTTTTACCTTTCCGCATCTCTTTTTAAATACTTTCTGGGACAACTTTTCATCTCCTGTGTAGTCCCTTTTATTTTGTTTTTTTAGTTTCCATTCTCACTACCTTTCTATTTCCATCTGATCTGCTCTCTTATAATGTCTCTGTTGCTTCCCTCCTCTCCTTGTGTCTGCTTAGTTATCAGACAAATGTCTTGCATCTCCAAAAAAGTACATTTCCCTAGATGTTCCTGCCTTTCTTTTGCATTGTCAGTGTATTTTTGGAAGTGTACAGTGGGCCTCGAATGGGTGCAGGCTTAATGGGTCCTGAAACTTGCATAGAACTCACAAAAATAGAAGTTGGGAGAAATCAGGAGGTTGTCAAAAGGCCACTGTGATATGGTGTTTGTGCTGGCCCTGGGCCCTTTTATTCAGGTCAGTGCTCTTGGTTGTGGATGAGCTGGATCTGTTAAAACCCCTTTCTCCCTGTAGCTCTATTGAATGCTAATAGGTCCGGTGCTCTGTTTTTACTTAGACACACTTTGGCTTTCTCCCTCCCTCATCAGTTTTTTATTTATGTTTATTTATTTATGTAGTTATTTATTTCTGCAGACACACTTCAAAAACAAGTGAGAGAACTGGGTGTGTCTGTTTCTGTGAGTGTGGGTGTATTTTCAGGATATTTTGTTAGGGTTTTTTTTATTTTTGTAATTATTAAAAATCTAGACAAACAATTTAAGCCAAAGTTGAAAGTGCAGTACAATTCTCTAAAAATACCACTCTTTTGTGTACGTTTGTATCTCTATAGTCCCCCTGCGGTGATCAACTCCAAGATCCTGACAGTGACAGTACGACCGGAACCGCAACCCAGCGAGCCCATGGTGGTGGTGGAGCTGTCACCGCTTTTGAATGTAAGTGAAAGAATCTCTTTTTTGCCCCCTGCTTTGAGTGTTTTCAAGACTTCAAGGTTTAGATCATTTCAAGAGTAGCATATTAGGGAATGGGAAATAGATTTTCTAATTTCCAGTCATCTGAACTTTTCCAACCAGTGTATATATTGATTCACAGTAACTTCTAACCACTGGAAAAAATCGCTTTATTTTTCTATTAATATTAAAGTGTTACATGCAACAAAAATATAAATTATACCATATGATGCACTTTCCAATGCAAGGCTTTGCATTTTTTATTATACACTTGTATACTGAGCAAGTTTTGGCCATGAAAATAAATTTGTTGTAGGCTTTAAAGGATTCCTCTTCTCCCAGCTGACCCATGTTTCCTGAGTTCAGATGAAAGAGAAAGTGCTGCATGCTATAAAGCACCATAGTGCTGGTTGAATTGCCTGAATAAACGCAGACCTTTTTGACTCCCTTATATCGCAGTGTCTCTTGGTGCCTATTCCGTTTATATTACAGCGGAGTGTGTTATTATAAACGACTCGTGGGGTGTCTTCAGTGGAAAGGACTAAGTGCAAGTTTAATGAGAGGCACTCTTCACGACCTCAATAAGATGTGGGTTTCATTAGGCATTCTTCTGTGTAAAGGTGGGCACAGTTTTGAAAATAATGTTTAATATTTAATGGTTCTCTCTAGACAACACAAACACACACACAAAAATTTTCTGATGAAATCAGTCTCTTGCTGTGTCAACCAGGACCTGAGGGTCAAAATTATTGCACAGTGTTTCATTAAAAAGACTTTGTATTCATCCTCCATTCCCCCACCATTCCACGTCCCTGCCTTAAACCGTTGATTCATTACATAATTATGGCATTTCTTTTACATGCCTCTATCTTTTATCTTCCACTTTTGGCAAAGCAGAGGTACTGCAGGTTGCACACCCTCTGTCTAGAGGATGATGTCTTAATGCTGATCCTAGCATGCTGCTCTGTACTACTAACCGGAGGCTCGTGCTGAGGACAGACAGTGCTCTGGCACACAGTGCAGCACAGGGCTAGGACAATGTTTGGAGGGTAGATGCACATACTGCGTGCATACCCTTGACCAGTGTTGGTGAGTCCATTCTTATCCTGCTTAAAGGGGCACTCTCCCATGAGTTTTGGGGATTCACAAGAAATAGATTAAAAAATAATAGTGAAAATCGATGCAGAATTTCCCATAAAGCACCTGAATAGTGTCTTTCATTAGATCCTTTCTGCCCGATAAATGCTCAAATCTTTTAAATGCCTTATCCCCACTTCATAATGCAGGCTTAGGTCCAGGGAAGTAGTTGAACTAACTACCATCAAGAGGAATATGTTTTTGCTGAGTATATTCATATAACAAAAATTACATGCCTGTAGAGGACACACGGGCATGTGATTAGTGAATGAGTATTAATTCAGTTTCATTTGAAATGCAACTGATACTCATGGTCTGAGACACACATATCCATAATTCCCAATTGAAATGAATAGTTTCATGCTTAATAGACACCTAGGGGAGAGGTATTGATCTTCTCTTCCAAGTAATGAGCAGATAAGTGTATTTCCCAAAAAAGTATTTCCCATTCCTTCAAAACACAGCTGAACTTTTCATTTTGTTCTGCAGAAACAGAGTTAAACTAGTTTAATTACATTTAGTGGAACTACCTTTACTGCCCAACGATGATTTACAGGCATGCATGATTATTTTACTTAAAATTCATTGTTAACCTACTGTATGTTCGTCATTGGTCACCTTGGCCCTAAACTTCATTAGAAAATGCTGAGCTACTAAAGTATATGAGTATGAGAAAAGGCGTGAAAGTGGGACAAAGAGCAGAGTCTCCTGTCCTTATCCTCAGCTGCAATAGGTGTTGACCTTGGTCGGTGTAGAAACACCCAGAATGCTGAAGCAGTGCCGTGGCAACAGCTGCCTTAGGCTTCACTCTCAAAGGGGGGTACTGGGGTCTCTGTGCATGATCATGTCTTCACTGAGAGGACATCTGCTCTGGTCAGACCCCCTATGTATTTTTCTGGTGTCAAAGTGTGTGCGTGTGTGTGTGTGTGTATGTGTGCGTGTGTGTGTGTCTTTAATGTTGAGTAAGCAGCAGGAGGCCAGAAAGCCCTGTGTCCCTACAGTAGACCAGTACACCACTTGCCAAATGTTCCCCCCCAGCCATTCTTCATCTAGCCTTTTTTATTATAAAAGGCAGCTCTGGTTAGCTTTACAAACATCAGCCATAAGCCTTTCTGGTAATTTCGCTGTAATCCAGTTCACTTTCATCAATCAAAAAGCCAGGTCACTCCATTTCATTTTCTAAATCTATAATCTTTGATATGAAGTGGAAGGCTTGTAAGACTCCCTGAACCAGCGCGGTCTTGTTCTGTTAGAGTAGCTCATTTCATCTGATTAGCTCACCATATTCACAACCAATATACTCCAAGCATTTACCACCAAATGACTACCACATATGTTAATGAATACCTTGAAGAAAATGGTCGTTCCCTTTTAAGAGAAAAAGAAGACAGAGCTGTTAAGGTAGACACCATTATTGCTGTCCATAAATGCAGCTGTTAGAATCAGACACACGTTGCTCCCTTTTGAGAGGCATCAGTCGAGCAGACGCTATCATTATGCAACATATCAGCGCTAAAGAGGAGGCAGACATTGTGGGGGTATACAGATGTCACTCCCGCTATAGTGTACAGTCGGGCACAATGCCCGCTGATTGATAGCTGAATGCTAACAGAGCCCGCCACACTAATGCACGCCCGGGGACATCTAATGTCAGTGACAGTGGTCTGCGTGTGAGGCAGAACAAAGTACTGTCATCCATCAATCTGTGTAGCCTAGCCTCTGATCCTGTGTATATAAACATTGCATCATCCCATCCTCTGAATTCCAGCCATGCAGAGACCCATGGAATCACTGATTCATGGGAGATCGGTTATGAACTGTTCAGAGACAGAGGGGTGACCTTGCCTGTAGAGAAATAAATCCTCATAGTGCAGACTTGGATGTGCATCATCACCTCTGTCTGTCCCTTTTTGCTCAGTTAAAACACTGTTGATATTCAGAAAACATTCAGTTTGCTCTTCAGTCAAGAAGAGGTAATTTCTTCAGATTTTCCTGAGGCTGCAGTGAATCTTCCTACAGTGGACATCATCCTTTTTATATTGGACATAGCAGTCTGTCTGTAGAATTACTGCTATAATCCCCTTTGCCATTAGGGGGAGCTCAAAGGCAAAGTGCTTTATGCAGGACTGAGGAAGGACCAACAGACTCCTCTGCATCAGTCCAGTAGAAGAATAGCATCTAACTTGTGGGTAGTTAACAAGAAGCCTGATCACTTTTACTGTAAAGGGCCCAGAAAATGAAATGGTAGTTTGGTTATCTTACTTATTCTAAGCTCAATGACACCAGTTTGAGCCCTGTGATTCTTTTGATTTTAAGAATGAATGTAAGGACAGAATCTTCAATCCAGATCGGTAACCCGCAAAGTTCACCTTAAAACCAATCCCAAGCCAATCCTGGCCAAATGAGGTGCACAGGTTGAAAGGGTACAGGCGAACATCACTGAAGATCACCAGTGGAACAAGCTGTGATGAGTCAGTTAAAGATATTGATCCTGTGATTGATTTACCGATTGAGCCGTAGCGAGTCTTCCTTTGCCACCACGCATCACTGAGCCTTGATTACCAGATGATTCATCTGCCATTTGACCCCCAGCGATTGGCTTTTGGTTTCAGCGAGTCAATGAATTAAGACTGAGGTGATAGCAAATCACCAGCATTTAGCCCCCTGTGAGAAATAACTTTTGCGGTTTTTAACATGTTTTTAATCAATTCCTAGACAACACATGAGGATGTTTAGAGAAAATGGAAGTAAACAAATTAATCATGTTCTTTACTTGATTTTGCTGAATGTTTACACACTCTGAGAGGGCTTCCCAATAAGTACTTCCTATGCATTTTACTGCTTGGTAGTTGTTTAGTTTTACTTTACAACTTTCCTCTATGGTTACACTTAAGTAAAGAATTCAAATGCTTTTCCACTACAGGATGTTTATGACCTCAACTTGCTGTGTATTATTGTCCATGAAATGGCCTCTCTTTTTTTGTCTCTAACTCTCTCAATTCATTGCTCGCACACCTTCCCTCTTTCTGCAGCAGCAGCAGCTATTTGCCACTGCTCTGTCCTCTGACAATGACTCTTTCTCCATCTCTCCCTCCCACTGTCTGTCTCAATCCTTCTCTTTCATTGTCTGTTTACCTCTCTCCATCGCCCGTGCAGCATCACTCTTTCTCCTCTGGCAATGAGCTATTCTGTCTCCTCTCTGCCTCCCCCTCTCACTCATCCTCTCGACTGGCAATAACAGCTTATTTTCTCTTTCCCCCCTCCCTCTTTCCCCCCTGTATCTTGCAGGGTACATCAGATCCTCAGTGCGTTGTCTGGGACTACGGCAACCCGTAAGTTTCTCTGAATGATTCTGATACTTGTGTTCATGTGAACGTGTATAGTGCAGTAATGTGTAGTAATGTGTGTGTGTGTGTATGGCTGTGGATCTTGTTTGTGCTCGTGCCCAGTCAGATTCATTTTATTAATGAACTGAAAACAGTGTAATGAAGTTCCCTGTGTTAGTGTTAATTAAATTAGTCTAAGAGAACAAACACTATTCTCCCTGTGTTGCAAAGGGTTCAAAAGTAACATCACTCACAACGCCTCAGTGGTGCAGGTTTTCTTTTCCTGCAGTTCTTTGTTTCAATTCTCTGTTTACTCACACCATGTCGCAGGTTTTTTGCAATTCTGTATTCCACTGTAGACATTTGAATGGTCCTATTTTATGTCATCAGTGACCTGAAGCCTTCATTTCTACGTAATGGGTTTTCGCTTGTTTGTCTATGTAGGGCACTGATTCTTTGACATAGTTTGCTCTGTATAGTGGATCAGCCATTGAACTACACAATGTAAACCAGCACAATTGATCATGCAGTTTTAACCATTAACCCACATAATGATGTCAATACAGACTCAAACTTATTCAGAACCATTAAATCAGTGACTGGTTCTAGGTCATGGTCTCATTGAGCCTTTGCCATCATGAACCACTTCTAATGGCCCATATCCCCAAACTACACCAGTGTAACTGAACAAATGCAACCCTCTGTCATACAAAATGCAGTTATACACTATTAATTTAGAATATACTGTAGCTGTTCCCTGGTAACCTGTATCTCTTACTTTCCAACTGAGCAAGTGCATCAGCTTTATACTGCGCTGAACGGGTTCATGGGTAGGAAGTCAGGGTGGGTGGTTGGCTGTTTTAAGCACAAGATATCTTTAAATTCAAGACACTAAAACACTAAAATATTGTGGTTTTGTTAAATATTGAAAACTCAAAGCATCCTCTCTGAAGTCAGCATTGACTTGACCAGACCACAGTCTTTCCTTAACCTGTGTTTTGAGTTGCCTAATAAAACATAAATATATATATAAAAAAACAAAGATTTGTGGGGACAAGAAATAAAATACACTTGACAGTTGATTCTTCACTTTGGAAACAGCAGTTTACAGCCATATCCCTGTCTTTCAAGTATGTGAGTACTTTTAGGACTTTACATCCACATTGACTTTAAGGTTGTGTTTGACAGGTCACTCATCCACAGTACCATGACAACAGAGTGAAATTCATCTGGTGATGAGACCTTGTGATACAATTAAAAGCTCCAAAAAGCTTTCAGGAGACAGATTTGACAGATGATGCTTCGACAGAGCAAATGGCTTTAATAAGAACTGAATTTGTCATGGGGCCATCACCGCATGCCCCCCTGTCTGCAGTGACAACAAGACAGATGACAGCAAAATTCTGGTTAGCTCACCTTCCCCCTCGAGATCACATTAGTTTACTCAGTTCTTGAGGAGCACTCTCCAGTGACCAAAGCACACGGCACGGGAGTGCAGGTTCATGGGGAGAGGATAAGACGTTGTAACTTATCAAACTACCCTTCTCCATCAAGGTAGGAGGGAGACAAAGCTCGACAAAGTCAATTAACTAGCCGGCAGATTACAGCTGCAATCAAATTAAATTCGCAGACATTGTGAGGGCAGAAAGCCAAACAGAATATAAAGTGGCAAGGTGGCAGCATTGTCTATCAACCAAACACACTCAAACTGGGAGGAATGTGGAGAACATCCAAATTTGTTTGCCAGGGATTAGGTAATATGTTTGCAGACACACACAGATGGAAGAGCACACAGACACACAAACACAGTGACCAAAGCATATGTCAAATTTAGAAATAACCACATCAAATTTAATGTGTAATCTCAATTCGTTTAATATCAAGTATCACACCAACAGCATAAGAATGCTCTTGTTTTAATGATCGAAGCTGTCTGAAGATAAATCTTTATCTCAGTCATTACTGCTGTGTCCTGCTCTCCTCAACTGACAAGAATAGGCTGTTCATGAGATCCATGGGTGGTTTACTTTCTCGCTAATGCACATGACTTGACCATTTCAGCGTGAACAGGCATCACAGCATACTCTCTGGATGCACAGATGCTGTTAGGAAAAGGTGTGAGGCTCAGCCAACTGGTGCGCGTCAATTAAAAAAAGCCAAGAATTTGTTACTAAATTAGATGGTCACATATGGAATTTATATACATGCGCACAAACATCTGTACATCATGTGTAGTACATACACATATACAAGGCCAGGCACCTCCACAGGGACAAAAATAACATGTATACATGCACTGACTGTACAGCACTGGAATTTCATTCCTCCTCCATTTGCTTGTCTGCACCGGGCAGCAGATCATGACTGGAGCTGGGGTGGGAGCGTACAGGTAATATGGGCAGAGAACATGTTGTACAAAGCAGCCGTTTGTTTGCTGGAGGATATCACCTCTCTAAACCTGGCTGTCTCTCTAACTGAGCCACAGGTTTTGAGGTTGAGCAGGAGGCAGACAGGAGGTGGAGAATGTATAGACAGCAATGCAGAGGGAGGGCAAATACAGCTGAACCAGACAGCAGAGGAGAAGAAGTTCAGCTCAGAGATAGAAAAATAACTTTGCTGCTCTATAACCTGGTAGACTGTTTTTAGCACACGCAGATGCATTCACTTTCAAAAAATAGATCATATACTCTACGCTTATCTTTTCCTCCTTAATTGTTATAATGCCCACATGGGTAATGCACACTTACTTGGAGATTAAGGATCGCACAGAGGCTCCCATCTCTAAAGCCTATTATCATCCCCATCACAATTGTCTGTGCGCATGTTTTTCAGCGGTGGTGGTCTATTTACAAATCTGCAAGCAATTTCAGTGGTATCTCTCTCCCATTTGTGCTCTCTCTCTCTCTCTCAGCTGGCTAAGTTGGCCAACAGTTTGTGGCACTCACAGTTCATCTCAGTATTTATGTGTGAGTGTTTATTTATTTATTTTGCCCCTAACAGGCCCATATGTCGGCACCATCTGCCCACCCAAATCGTTGCGCTCGCCGTCCCTCCCTGTCTTCCCCCATGTGTCTGTCTCCTCAACCTACTCTCAACCTGTTTTCATTTGCCTCACTGGCTGGAATAGATACTGTTAATGTTTAGCTCTCATAAAAGTTTTACAGGGTTCCAAAATGGGAGCCCAGGTTAGCAGAAGCAAAGGAGGCTGTTAACTGTACAAACATATACATTTTCTGATCATGCCTGGAGTCTTGAATGTTCACTTCTTCCTCCAAACTCTCACTCTTTCTTTTTTTTTTTCCTGCTGTCTTTCACCAACTGTCAATCTTGCCCTCTGCCAAGGGAAATGATGATGGGTGTTCAGCTTCTCTTTGCTGTGTGGTTGCTTGGCCTCTGGCATCTCTGTGCTTTGACCCTCACTGTGCCTCAGTATGGAATATCTGGCTGAACCTCCACTGACAAACACACACACACACACACACACACACACACACACACACACACACACACACACACACACACACACACACACACACACACACTCTCTCTCTCTCTCTCTCTCTCTTTCTCCCACTGTACTGTGGAGCACTTATCTCATGCCTGGTGCATTAAATATTACTGTGGCTCCCTTAGATTGTATATGTGCCACTCCCAGATGTACTACACTGATTCTATACTGTAGAGGCTGCCTTTTCAATCACAACAAACCGCCTCTTTGCTGACATCTAAGATATACATCGTTCTACTCAAACATTTATTTATGCGTCACTCGTACATTTCACATTCTAATCAGTATAGAAGCAACATACTGTCATACAAATGACAAAGCTGAAATAACTATGCATCACGGGCAGGCAACTGAGCAATCTCATTTTAAAGCATGCTTAAAAATATGACCTAGTAGTTAAAGATAAATGTAATATAGTCTTTAGATGGATGGATGACAGTAAGCCTGTGAAGGCCTGAGGGTCACTTAATCCTTTTTCTAATCCCCAGTGGTCTTCAGTTTGATCGGGGATCAGTGGTTAAAGACCCAGGCACCCCACCCTACCCCCCACTGCCAAAGAGTAATAATGGCCTGGTGTGCAGCGCAAGTAGCTCTAACATCCTCAATCTGACACGGTAGATTGAGGCTTGCTTTGGGCTCAGACTGATCTGGCACCACTATCAGCTTTGGCACAAGCAGGTCTGAACTTTAAATGAAGTAAAAAGTCAAAGGCATATTCTGCATGCTGCCAAAAAAACTAGCTGGACACAAATCTGGCCAAAATGTAATCACATTTATTTTACGAAAAAAAGCATGGTGGCAAGCTCTGACCTTAGCCAAGTGTATGACACTTTTTTCATTCCCATATTGGCAAAAGTTAAGGCACTTTATATGCTATCCATTACTCTGCTGTGAAACAAACAAGTAAATTAATAAAGGAAAGGAGAAATAAATAAGCACACTTCACTTTCAAAGTCTGTTCCTGGTTTTGAGATGTCCTATATTAAAAGAGGTTTATTGGTTCAGGATTGCACTTGTATATTGACTGTCTCTCAACTGACTTTTTAAAACAATGTCTCAAAATTGATGCAGCAGAACTATTGCATTTTTTATTTTATGCAGTCTTCTTTCATGTTAAAACTGGTGGCTACATCACCCACAATGCAACTTGACCTCTGGCAGTTCAGTCGAAGAGGCTGGTGTGTAATACAAGTAGCATAGATAACATAGCCTACAGCTGCTAGCCTCAAGCAGACATGGGGGTTCTGGTAAATTAACTTCCCAACTCCAAAACCCCAGATGTTTTTTTCATTCATCATATACCTATGCATATGCAGTTGCTCTCCAAAACCTGTCAAATTGTAAAGTAAAGTAAAAAAGTAAAGTAACGCATAAATGTCTTTATGATTATTTTTATATCTATACTGTATATTACCAGCAGTGATTGTTTCAACATCAACATCTAGTACCAGACCATGTTCAAATTAATTTATAGTATGAATAGAGTGTGGTGCAGAGACTCAGGTTACCACAGTGACCTCACAGCAAGAGTGTTGTCTAATTTATTCATGAATAAATGTGTTTGTCTGCATGTGTGTTAGTGTGACAGACCATGCCTGTGTTGTAGTACTACCCAACTCCTGCTCAGTGCATTGTGGGAGGCTTTAGCCCACTGCAACCTTGAGCAGAATGAATAGGTATAGAAAATGGATGGATGGACAGTAATAATGGAGTGAAACTAGTGCTATACAGACAGTGTTATCCCTGAGGAGACAGCAGATAGTTCAGGCTTAAAATAGCCCTCCATATGTTTACGTCTACACAAGGTAATACCCTAACATTTTACAGCATGTAGCAGATTATACAGTGCCCGTCACAAGAACATTACACAAGTGATCTGCCTTACTTTCCATGCTTGTCGCAAGGCAGTTTTATAAAAAAAAAAAAAAAATTTAAAACTGAGCAAGAGTAACAGATGTGCTAAAATGTAAATTTATTTATTTATTTTGGGAAACTGTGAAGAAAAGTATGTTGACTAATTTTTTATACTCCCATCTGAAATGTGTTGTATTAATTTACCACTTTTACATTTTCGCCTGGTGTCACACACAAGCGCTTACGCAGAAACAGAAACACACACACACACACACACACACACACACACACTAACATACTTAACAGCGTAGCCACCAGGAGGAGGGGATGGAGGGCTGGTAGGGCTTGCTCCACTTTTCCATCCGACAGAGCAGAAGGGATCAAGACTGTGTCAAACAGCGGGTCCACACAGCAAGAGGGAGTCGGCCAGTAGGGCTTATGTGGGCTCTGCCTCCATCGGGCGTTACAGACGTGGACAGGCTCTTAGCTCATTTCCCCAGCTATCACAACAGTCCTTAGAGAGCACGTTAAGATGGAAGCTTCAGTTCTCACTGCATTACGCTTGGGTTCGTGGTGAGGAAAGTCAGCTTTAGGGTACTTTTGGTAGCTTTAAGTAGCTGTTTCGTGTTGAGATCAGTCCTAAGTCTGAACTTCAGTAATGATTTCTTTCTGCTGCTGGACTTTATGGATAACTGTGGGCTGCTTACACTTATGACAAGTTCTACTTTTTAGTTTAGGTGACAAGGTAATGTAAAGCTGGTTAGGATTATTGATTTTGAAGTTAGTAATTTTGTTTTGTACTTCATTTATTCTATTATTCTTCATTATTTTATTGATTGCATCATCATGTGATCAGTGGGGTTAGAATGGAGCACTGTGTCTTATCGTATGGCCATGGGTAGCCTTTAGAACTAATGCTGTTTCCCCTGGGCCAAGTCTTAGATCGTGATGAAGTTGTAGCATTACTATTTGAAGTTTAGATTAGAAGTCGTGAAGAAGAGGACTTGTCCTCTGCTGGCAGTTGGAATACATTTATCACTCCTGGACCTGTAGCATTAAAGAGCCTCTAGGTAAGTAAAATGTTCACCCTTCTTAAAATCTATTCCAGGTCATTTTATGACTGTTGTATTAAGATCTTCTAATGATTTTGCACTGGAAATACACTCTTACAGGGTGTTATATGCAACCTAAGGTTAAGTGCTGTATTTGCCATATGCTTATCTTGTTGACTTGCACATTATCCTCTTTTCTCTTGTGCTGCTGGAAGTAGGCTGGGAGGGCAGTGAGTTAGCGCTTTATGAGAATCAGAGTTGCCCCTTTGGCCCTAAGCGTCCCTGTGTAACCCCTGGTAAGATGCTCAGCAAATGTTCAGTTTGCAGAGAAATCCTCTACATTTCCTATGAGATACAACATTTGAAAACCTGGTTGCAAAAATGCCCCCCCCAAAAAACTTTAATACTTTTTTTCAGAATCAGAATTAATAATCCATTTTCTTCAGAAGCCACTTTCTTCAGAGCCATGCAGCGTGTCCATGTTAACACAGAAGGCAGGCAGTCAGAGCGGCAGGCCATTTATGGATGTAGCCGAAACCTGTATCTCTGCTTTTGCTGTTGGCTCAATGGCTCGCACACCAGGAAGAAAGATAATCCCGGTAAAGAAGCTTATAAATTAGCCCATGGCCATGGCAGAGAGCAGATTAGGGCAGTGGAGGTCAATGACAAAGCATCCTACTGACACGAAAATAGGGGAAGAAGTGCAAAGGAGGGTTTCGTGTGACATCCTCAGATGACATGAGCCAAGAGAAAACTAGGATTAGGCAGGACAGTAAATGTGTCTATATTGAAGACCTATTCAAATGTCCATTTAAAAGTAAGTGAATTGAAATCAATAATCATGTACCAGAGGAATAATGGCATTGTAAACTTTTTGTGTACCATCCTCTAGAAACATCCCAGAGTATTCACATTTCAATCATCAATTTTTTTTATTTATTTTTTTTGTTGCTGTTTCATATCCATCCAGCCACAATAATACTGCAGGTATGAGAAGGAATGTCTAAGTCATGTATTTTTCCCTGAATTGCTCTATATGCATGAGAATCAAATGAAATATTTCATGTTTTAGTCACCGCAACAGAAATAACATTTAGAAACATAAACTGTACAGTCTTGCACATAAACATCACAGCAAGCTTCAGATAATCTTGTGGCATGTTCTTGTGGTTATAAGACCTGTCTTTACATCAGTCAGTGGAGGACAGCAAAGCTTAGTTCCCACAGAGTTAATATCTGGGTCAAATACATTTATGCATGCAGACACACATTGCTTCTGTGCCTTCTAGCTGTATTGAGAGTAAAAGGCCAATATGCACTGCCGCTGGTGAATGTTGGACCCATCACTATTCTGAAAATTTAAATTTTGACATAAGACACATTTGGTATGTCTTACAGTAAAATACCTGTCCCATAAGATGGTAAGATGGTCTGACAACCTTATCTGTTTGAGACAGACTCAACAATAACATTGGGTCTTGTGCACAAATGTATAAATACTGGATCAAAACTTACTCTAGTTGGCCTTAAGATTTCCCTGAAGTGCTTTGTCCAGACAAAGAGTACACTACACATGCACCACATACACATGGCTATTGACAGTGTAGTCCTCTCACAGTAAAGACATTCAGTCATGGACACTTAATACATTCAGAATTGCACTTGAAAAAATGTTAAATTACGAGAGAAATAACAAACAGTTCTTTAAAAAGATATTTATGGCAACGATTTACCTTGTTTATTACACATTTAATGCTGCAGGGTTTAAGGAAATACAGGG
Source organism: Lates japonicus (assembly GCA_033238685.1). Classification (NCBI taxonomy): domain Eukaryota; kingdom Metazoa; phylum Chordata; class Actinopteri; family Centropomidae; genus Lates; species Lates japonicus. Next base: position 1,799,877 of record BRZM01000031.1, read on the forward strand.
AAAAAGAGATTAAGAAACAACACATGATGGTTCCATGGCCAGATTAAAACACAGGAAGTTGCATTTAACATGGTTACAGACAGCTGGGCTGTAGCCCAGGACGACCTAACCCTTGTGTTCTCCTGTTAAGTACAGGCAAAGAATAACAACATGATTGTGGGAATGTAGGAGTATTACTACAGTATAATGGGAGACAATGAAAATAGATGTCCAGTATGTAAACTATTTTAGTGACAGTTCAGTTATTTTGGCTCGTTAGACCTTTGCTCAGGACAGATTTATGTTTTTAGGCAGCTTTTCCCATCATAGCTTGAAAGAAAAGTACTATAACATGAACAATGGCTCCAGTCTTTGCAAGTGTCCCAGTAAACCACGCCAGCATGGACAATACCAGGACCCTGAAACTGAAATGGAACTCAGCCATCATTAATTAGATTATTTACACCTGTGGTTTTACTGCTATGACATAAGTTAAAACACCTGTGTAGGGTCACCCCTGGTGGCTTAAATGATTGCAACGGTGCCATTTTTTTCAAGCGTCCCAATAAACCATACCAGTGTGACAGTGAGCCAGGATGGACAATACTAGGACCCTGAAACTGATACAGCTAAATGGAACTCAGCCATCATTAATTAGATTATTTACACCTATGTCACAAGTAATGTGTGCAGGCACCAATGGTGGTTTAAACAATTGCATATGTTTTTATATATATTATCAGATTTCTATTTGTTCTTTTTTATGTAAATGTTTTAAGAATGGCACAAAATAGTGCATCACCAACAAAGTAGCATTAAGTACAGATTGTATACAGGACACTGTATAAAAAACAGAAACATTTATATAAAACATACAGATAAATGTGCCCCTTCTTAATGCAGCATCAAGGTTGTTATTGTTGCCTTAGTGTGTCACTGATGCTGATGTACAGTGACACGTTTTAACACATTGGTATCTGTGCATCTGTGTCCTCTTGAGGCCACTTGTATCCATGATCCTTAAAATCCCTCTCTACTACAACAAGCCCTCTCCTTCCCACTAGTCCTTCTGTCTATGACTCATTAGCTCTCTGTTTGCAATGTGTATCACCAACTGTCAGTCTGTATTAGACATTGACTATACTCAAAGTTCTCTTTTCAAAAAAGGCACATTACAAAAATCTGGTTATACACTGCATTTCACAATCTACACACTGAATATTAAACCTGTTCCTGCAGTCTTCTGAGGATTTTATAGCAATTCGACTTTAAATTATTGGCTTTGTAATGAAGACACAGCTTTCTGTGATTTACATGCTATTGATTTTCATCAATGTGTAAAATACTTTTTTTAATCCCTCAACGCATTCTTCATCTCTTCGCATTTATTGCTGTTTGCCCTTCCCTTTCCACCTTTTTCTCCTGTGTAATATCTTTGTTTGTCTGTGCTTCTGACCACTGGTGTCACAAAGGAAAACATTTTGCCACAGTGAGCAGCAGTGAGAAGCAGACTAATAGACACAGAGCTATGCAATTCATGCAATTTGATAATATCAAATGAAGTGCAAAAAACTGACTGCTATGTAGAACAACATTTCAACAGTTACAAAATGTTAAATGTTACTTAAACTGTTAGCTGCTTTAAATAAAAGATCGTTATGGCAAGTCTGCTCAAAGCTACTAAAAAAATCGAGTATGTGTATCATAAGGATTATGGTACATTTCGTTCTGTATTTTCTGTACCTTTAATGAAATGTAATATTCACCTGTAAAAGATGAAAGGTTGCTTTGTGCACCAGTCTGATGTGATGTCACTTCCATACAGCTGAAATCCCTACATAAAGCCCTTAAGTTTTAAGAATTCAAAGCATGTTTAACCTTTTTTGTTTCTTAACAGGGGGCAATTGGCTTTCATCACACTGCCCTTTCAGTCAAGAGTTGGTGCCAATTTCTTCTCAGTAGGCATAAAAGGTCAATTTACCCTGTTGTTCAGGAAGTATTTTTTCTATTTTTCTTAACAGCTGCCACATCATTCAAGAAGCAATTAGGGAGCAAATTGAAAACCATTCTTCCATGTTCCTGCAGTGGCCAATGTACATTTTTTCAGCATACTGTTGAGAAACAATACTTTAGCACTATTGATTTCATCTTTTTTAGTCATGCTAACCATGTGACTTTAGGGATGGCAGTGTCAGACGATAGCATTGAGCTCGAAGCAAATGTCCAGCCTCACAGTGCCACTTCCAGGCCTGTGGATCTTTAGTCATGCTCAATATATATGTTAGGTTTTGGCTCAGGTTGATCACAGTGGATTGTGTAAACACCATGTGCAGTGAGGGATAACTACCTGTCAAAATGAAGCCAACTCTAACATCCATTAAGTAAAACTTTATTCTTTGTCGAAGTCAAGACCAAACAACAGATGTGTCGATTATCGCAATGCTAGCAAACTGGTTGATGCTATGTATATTTACACATCTTAGCTTTTTTTTTTTTTTTTTTTTTGGGATAATGCCAGGTTGATATCTTTGCAGTATACATTTGGGATCCATAGCCTATAAACCAACTATACTGACGCATACACCTGTTTGTACATCTGGTACCTGTTTTCCATGATAAGAGGAGTCTGCAGTGGCTCCAGGCTCATTCAAATGCTATGACAAAAGCAAAACAAAAGCCATGTCCTTTTAATCTTTCCTCACAAGCTAAGCTCAACCGATAATCTAATACGTTTATGAGCCCAGCGGGGCTCACAGCAGCAGTGTGTGGCTGTAGCTGTAGTGAATCGTTCCAGTGTTGTGGGTGAAATAAAACTTAACAAAATTCAAAGCTGGCTTTTTGCTGAAAGGCATCAAAACAATCAAACCCAGCTAAAGTAGATGAGGGTCAGCAGTCAATAAAGCTGGAAATTCAACAGCCAAAACAAAGAGGTCACAGATAATATGTATTTGTGCATGTGTGGTGTCATCTTCAGCGACCCCCTATTGCGAGCTGTCAGACAGTTTCTCATTACCCCAACTTCCTCTCTGCTTCCAGACTGGTGTAGAATACTTGATATATGCGTGTGGCTTTGTTGCATGTCATCAAACTGTCTGTGTTAGTAAATGAAAGTATGCATGCTTTCACTTATGTATCTACCATGCTATGAGTTAAACAGAGTGCATAAATCAGTACATAACACTTCCCTGTCCATGCAGGGCACAGTACATTAATGCATGTATAGTGACAGCACACATGGCAATGTTATACTTGTGTGAACGAAGCCATTTGTAAATATTTTACTTGGCATATGTTGGGAGTTCACATACAAAACTCACGTGTTTATATTCATAACATATGTGACAGATGAATCATCATAAACACAGTGGAATCCACATGTACATGTTGTTGTTTTTTTTTATGAGAAATGTAAATGTAACCAAAGAATGTACCAAAAATACCTCACAAACTCTACACACTTTGGAGGATTTCCTTGTAAAAAGTAACAAGTGCACATACTCTCTCATTCCCTCTATTCTTGTCTTTCTCCCAATTCTCTCTCTTTCTCTGACCCACACGCAGAAACACACAAAGCTGCGCACTGTGTCGCTACCTGTCAAGCTGTCTCTAAGCTTCACTGCTGTGGCTCGTTTTCCGATCTTCAGTCTTTGAAGTGTCACTGTGCAGATGATGATCTTCAGGGAATTGTACTCACATCTCATTACTGACATCATGAATTGAGTGTTGCTGTGTGTGTATGTGTGCGTTTACATGTTTATCTGGGTTTGTGAGTGTGTGTGTGTGTGCATTCCTTCGCATTCAGATATACTTTTGAGAATTGAAGTTGATACATTCTTGTCATTTAGTCATTAAACGTATAGTCAGAAAACTATTGAAAATATCGTAATATGTGATATATTAATTGTTGGTCTCCCTAATTTACATGTACACATAGTATGTATCAGTTGGGGAGGTGATTATCCCCACAATAGGGCAACATAAGAGGTGTTCCATATTTTTATTATTTTTAGGTAATACATAAACCAAGGGTATCTTAGAAGCCCTTTTTTTTAAATGTTAAACTATTTGTCTCTTATTTCCCCAAAGGCCAGGCTAAAATCCAAAATCTTTCTCAATCCAAATCTCCACAAGCAACAAGCCAGCTTATCATTTCTCATAAAGTTCAATTGTCAACCAAAGCTTCCCCCCGAGATGCAAACAGTGCTCAGCTATACAGTACAGCCAGGCAAGGCCCACATATTTCTATTCTTTATACAGACAACACAATTCTCTCTCCATCCGCTGTTGAGGGTACTCATCGCTATTAGCTTGAGAGGAGGTAATTAAGTTCTCCACTAAAGCATTAGCAGTGAAAGAACAGTGTACACTGTGCTGTCTGCGATATGATTGCATTTCATATCTTTCTACAAATCTTTATGGAGGAAAGAACAAAATGATCAAATAAAATTTACAGTCTATTCACAACAAACACCAACAATAAAGTTGTTTTCAGTCTTCATCATTACCAAACTTTTTTTGGTCAAACAAGGATGTAGACAACTATTTGCCCCCTCTAGCACAAACAGCAGAAATACAAGACATGTTTCTATAACCTTAAAGCAAAGATTTTCTTTATAAGAGGGAATTTTATGTATAGACCTACCTCTGACTAGCAGCTAATTATGCAGCAACATTGATTGCAATGTTTCCTCTTTAGCTGTCTATGACTTTCATTTACTTTTTCCATTGAGGCTGAAGACACCTGTGATTGAAATTGGACCCGAATTGACCCCATTTAATTTTTGGAAGATATTTCATGGGTGAGCTCTATTCAGCCTTGCTAGACCATAGTTATACATATAATCCTACTCCCTTATGTGCCCCTTATGTCTACTCCATACATCAAACAAAACTGCTGCAGCTTATACAGAAAATAGAGTGTTCATGTTGAATCTCATTACTCATAGTGAGAAGTTGGTTGAAAAGATTATTTCAGGGCCTTTAAGCCTGCTGCCTCTTTACCTGTCAGTTGTGAAGCTAGCCTTCTTGACCCCATCAGAACATCTCATTCATAATGTTTCTACCTGACTCTGGTGACTAAAAGAGAAGTACACCCAGGGTTAAACATGAGGTTAATGTGTAGTGTGCGGTGCCAGGGTAATTAGTTCAGTTAGAATGTTATTGATCGACCTCTGTACTCAACCCTCCAATGATAGCATTTAGAGGGAAATGAAGGGGGGGGGGGGTGAAAATAAAGGGAAGAGGAGAAAGCTGTAGATTGTGCAAGGTTCTATTGTATGAGATTCTGGGCACTCTCTTACCCTTGTTGGATGTAAAACCAATTGACCATTTAGTGCTGAATAACCCCCATCCACCCATTAAGCCACACTGGTTTTTGTTAACTGCTAGCTGATACAACCCTTTTCATTTTTCCTCAAGGCCCCAAGACTCTTTGGGTATTTTTCAAAGAAAAGGGAGACGAGATAGAAAGAAGAAAAGAACAGAGACTAGAAAGAAAGTGTTTAGGGTGCTTAACACAGAGAAGACTTAGAACAAGTGGGGTAACACAGGCATGGGCATATGATGCCGTGTAAAAGAGTGAGTCAGTGTGTGTGAGCGCTCTGCCTATTAAACCTATAGAGTGAATGGGTTCACTCTGTGAACTTGATGGTGAATCCTCTGAAACTTTCCGTCCCTCGGAGTTGGAACTTCCTATAGGCGCGTGCGGTCATGTGACAGTTTTTTTGTGTGTATTTGTCTCACAGTCACTGTTTATGTCCCCTGTGACAACTCCCCCACCTCACCCTCCACCCCCCACTTCTCTCCACCTCCAGGGAAGCTGGCGCAGAAAACTGGGGCACAGAAGGCTGCCAAACGCTCGCGTCAACCACTGTCCACACCAAATGCCTGTGCAGCAGGATATCCACCTACGCCGTGTTAGCGCAGCAAGCTAAAGACCCGGTGAGTCACACCAATGCATAACCTGATGTACTCTGTGGGACTTGGGGGCTAACAAGGCAACTACTACCAGGGGCCAGGTCAGTGAGTTGATGAGTTACCTCAGTAAGCATTTACGTAGCTGGCATCCCTGTCAGTTGGATTTTACTGCAAAATGCAAACAGGCTGCTAAGACTGTCATTTATTGTCTTTATAGAGAGATATGGATAGGTGATGCTGGTATGAGTGGTGTCTTAGTTTATAACAAGCATCTTTTCGTGGAAGAAAATGAGCTCAACTCGAACACAGCCTTCAGCGTTAAACTTTGTCACAGTATAAGATGCAGTTTTGATCATGGTGTCTTTCACTTGTCTGATTATACGGTGATTGGCTGTCACTCTCCACGTTATGGAACTTTTTTGAGCAAAAACTTGAGAAAGGTCAGGTTGTTCAGCAAGCTACTTCCATATGATGGAAGAGAGAAGAGGCGTCAAGAGAAAGAAAGAGATTTTATTGTGTCTGTGTGTGAGTTTGCCTGCAGCACATAACCTGCGCTTCTATAAATAGTTCACATGGCTTGCGGTGTGTGTTTGACATGATTAAAGAAGGCTTTTTAGGAGTTTGGGGTAATGCCTGCTCTGATACATTGACCCAATCTTCTGTATTGCGCTAATGGACATCCCAAGACCTGACAGCTCTTACTTTACCTTCCTCTCAGAGCCACCCTCTTCATCTAACAGACATTAATTGTACTGTATAACGTCCCACATTGTCGCCCCTTTTATTTCACACCTTCCTTCTATACACATCTAACCCAATTTATTATTTATACCCACTTTCTTGCTCCCTTTTTTCTTCTCAGCCATATTTTTCCACTGATGTGGCTTCTTATCAGTTTTCCCTCTCCTCCTCCTTATCACCCTACTTTTGTCACCTCCTTCATCCTCCTTTTCACCTTGTTAACACTTTCAGTTGTTGTTCTCACTTTATGCCACAGCTCCTTGACTGCTGTGGTCACAAAATGTTCCCTTTAGGTTTAGCTGTTAATTCGTCTCCATGCTTGCTTGCACCTAATACCCGCGGGGACAGTGATTACATTAAATAATCAGGGAGTGTAAGGAAATGGAGTTCGGCTAAATTTGTTGTTACACACTAGAATCTATGGGTGATTTTTTCCCCCCTCCTCTCTTAATGGTTAGTTTAGAAAATGGAGTCAGTAAAGCAGATCCCTGGTAAGCACTGGAGGGTAACTCCAGGTGTCACAGAAATAGAATGTGATTGTGAGGAATGGAGGATTTTGGGGAGGAAATGTTCAACCAAACATAAAAGGCAGTCTGGTCTCAGCTGGCAGGGAGGGCTAAGAGAGAGAGAAACGAGAGAGAGAGAGAGAGAGATGGAGAGATGGAAGGGAGATGTTGTCCGTGCTAAGTAATAATGCATTAACAACCAGAGTGTTGCTGAGATAAAGAGCTTATGTGGACATCTATACCTGAGTAAGCTTTTCAGTGTAAAATAGTGCTTCCATATAGCACTCACCGGTGCTGTGTATCTACCTTGTGCTGTTTCAAAACACATCACTGTTAAAAATGTCAAGTACATGCTGCATCAAACATGAAAAAAATACAGCTCAGGGACGTGGTATTCTGAATTGGAGGAGTTTGCGTGTTCTTTTCATCTCAACCAGTGTTTTTGCTGTGATTTCTCTCATGTTCCAAAGACACATTACAAAATCAGATGGACCACAGTCAAAGCTACGCATAGCTGTTAGTGTTATAGAATTACAAATTGGAAGGAGCTGCTGGTTCTAAACTCCCATTTTAAGTTTTTCTTTTAAAGCAGCTATAATTGATATTTTTAAAATAAGTATGTATGATGGTATGAAAATAGTGAGGTAATGTGAAAGGTGTCATTTGTAGTGATGAATCTACAGAGTATTATCACAAATTATTACATTTGCACCTCCCCCCAGCTTTACAGAGCTTTATAGTGAATTTTAGCTCATTGTTTAACTGTTCAGCTTCAACTTTACTGTTTGGGTTCACTCTCACTGCTCTAAAGTGTTGTTGTTTCAGCTAAAAGGTCTAAAAACCCAGTGTAGTATAAAATATAATAAATCTGGTAGTGTCCTGGATAATGTAACCACGCTATAGGGTTATGTTATGGCCACCAGTACTAATTACGTTAGCTTTGTTTTTTAGAAATCGCATTTTTCCAATTCCAGGTGGCTCTAAAAAACTACAAACCACAAAATGAATTTATTTAAGCTGTAGATTGTATTTCAGTCTTAGTTAAAGTACATGTACTTTAATGGAATTTTAAGCTCTGACATGCATGCAGCTTTCCTACAAGCTCTGCTTCTGTGTCACGCACTGAGTCATTGTTAATATTTAATATTTAATGTGATGTTTAATGTCTAATATGAGGTTGACATCTGCCTATGTTTGATGTTACTGAAACTGCTGAATTGAGCTTACCTACCATGCTGTGCCGAAAAACAAATTTCACTGACCTGGGGTCATTGGGTCATTAAAATTACTCTGATTCTTATTCTGACCAGATTTTCTCATCAAAATGTACCTTGGGAGTCAATGTTAACTTTCTGTTTTTCAAGTCCACAGGCTTGCACCTTGATTTGTACATTTGACTTTTTATCAAAGAACCATTTATTTTCTAATGTCATTGTTTGACTTTCAAGAACCAAGAGCACCAAAAACACCTCCTTGAACTTTGCAACACTTTTTTGATTATTTGTGATGATAAGGGCTTTTTTTTCTTTCAGCATTCTGGCTCTTTTAGTTGATATATTGGTTTGGAAATATTTGAATGGTGTTAAGCAGGTCACACAGTAGGGATATACTGTATTAATGGCAAGTTGAAGGTTCCAAAAAGTTAAAGGGATCCTACTGTGAGATACTGTCTTGCTCCCCACTATCTCCAAGTTTGGATCGACTGATGCAAGTGACTGCTATTTTGAACTTTCACTTGGATGGATCGAGCCATCTAATCCATCCAAATTTGGATAAGCCAAGTCACACCAGCAGTACAGCTGAGACAGTGACACGACCGGCCCTTTACATTTTGGATGCCCTGCCCTTGTATAGGCTCTGAAATGGATAGTCAAATAATATCTCACAAATGTAAACCGCCAAGAATCTGCTGGGATGACAGCGATTTCTATAACATACTGTAGGAGCTATTATTTTATTCCCTTCTCCTCCCCCCCTGGATATCCCCCCATTCTTTTTTATTAAGTGTAAAGAGGGTCAAAATAAGGTGATGGCCTTCAGGTGAGTAACTGCAGTTATTCATTATTTTGTCCCTCAAAGCCTGAATTACTTCACAGGGGTCTGGAACCTATTACAGAACTCAGAGAAACATTAATTCCCATCATATGGAAAAACACGATGGCTGCGACCTATAAGCTGAACGGGTCATTCCAGCCACTATTTCTGGTCCCCGTGACTCCTCTTCCAACGGAACAATATTGACTTTTCCCTTGAAACACAGCAAGCAGGTCGGCCATTTTGAGTGAAAGAGAACTAGGAGGGAAAACACATTGACTTTTGTGACATCTGTGACATCTGTGAAGAGTGTGTTAGTCATTAGCGATTCATCATTCAGCCCCTGGTACCACCATTAGACCCTGTGCTGAGGACCAGAAGGTATAGGTCAGTGTTTTTGTGTCAATGGCTCTCAGTCAGAAGCTGTTGTGGCCACTGCTGAGTGCACTTTGTTGCTTTAGGGTGCTCCAGAGTTAGCTTTTTATTCCAGCAGAGATTGGATTCTATAAAAGAGGAGGGAGAGACAGATTGAATTTGGCAACACATTTTTTTAAAAAAAGCCTGAGCCACATCTAGACACGCAAACACAGACAGCTCTAGGTATGGATGTTTGCACTTAAAAACAAATGCACACGCAAGCATGCATGCATTACAAGTCGGCAACACACACACTCACATACACACACTCCTATGCTGTGTCCAGGCTGTGAGGCTGTTGGAGCAGAGCTGAGTATCAGCAGCCCAGCTCTGACAGCTTATCCTAGGCCACGGCACTAGGGACAAGGGGGGTTGAGGATTAACCTCCATGTTTAATAGAAAAGGGAGGGAGGGAAGGGGTGAGAGAAAGAGATGGAGGGATTTAGAAGCAGTGCTGCCATTACAGGCCGTTTACAGTGGAGTGAGGGATAGCCAGTTAATCCTGTTTACTTTCTATAGCCTCTGAGATTTCCGTGTGTGTATGTGTGTGTTTATTCGGCTGTGTGTCTATAGAGAGACCTTCACTATCAGACACAAGACAGAGGTTGTTACTTTAGAGAAACAGGGGAGAGAGAGGGAGAAAGAGGAGTTGATTGAGTGAGGTCATGAAGCCATACAATAAACCTAGCCACTTAATTCCCAAAATGACTGCAGCGGGAATACAAACCCTACGGATATGTCTGGACTCATTGCTTCCACAGTGCTCACAGGGATCATGGGATTTGGAGTTGAAGGAGGTATTGGCTTTATAAAAGTCAGTTTAACATTTGGTGCCTCTAGTTAATCAAGTGAGTTATACCTCATTGCATCAGTTCTGTCAGCACATAAGGCCGCTGTCCTAGTTGTGTTCAAATTAATTACAGTTTTCAAGTGCCTCTCTCTCCAACTTGTTTTCAAAGCTTCAGAGGGGATCATAGCTTGTGCTTGCCTAAGCAGGTGAACAGAAATGAGAGTGAAAAGGTCAGTGGTTCAAAGAGCACCTGAGACCTTGATCCAGCCAGCATAGACTGAGCACACAAACAAAAACACACGCATTGGCTAAGGGATGAAAAATAACACAAAAGGCATGGAGAAGAGGTGATGCCTTTTGTGTTTCCATAACTTATTCATAAGCCAGTGACTGTATCAAAGCAATTTTCTCAAAAGAACAGTGTGTGGAGTGATGTCTGCTTTTCCTGTAAAGGATTTCTCAGAACTTCTTTTACCTGACACACTAACTGCCTTTGGCCCATTCATTCTCAGGAGATGATTGGATCTACTTGAGATGAATTGCATCTTGTTTCCTCTACTGTCATTAGTGCTCACTTGCACCTAATCAGAATGGAAAAATCTCACAGCCGAGTCTATTATTTAGACTATTAATGGCCAAAGTGCCTGATTTGAGTGTGGAGGGATGATAGGGATGATTGGGGCGCCACAAGATGGCACCTCATTTTTACATTTATTTTAACTTAACTGGAGACAGTGTTTAAAAAGAAAACAAGGCCTTCCCCAGATGAAGCAAGACTACAAGGTTACAGTATGCTAATATCTTGCACTTGTCAAGTGTAACTAAAAGACGAGGGTTCCTTAAATTTATGAGGGACTCTGTGTGGAATTGCATTAGAATCTTTGAATCCCTTGTCGCATTAATTGAAGGTTAGTTGGGGACAAGGGAAATGATGACAGTAAACAGGTGAAATCATTTAGATGTGTTTCTCTGGGTGGAGATGCATAATGGTTGAGCATGGATGTGGCAAGGACAGGTTTTTTGGCTAATTGGATATTTTAAAATTGAGCAGAAAATGCTTGTTTTGGATGTGGTGGCACACACACACACACACACAGGCAGAGTCCAAGAATAACTATTTGAGTGAGGGCTCAAGAACAGATTCAAGCATGTGTTTTAACTTTGATTTCATTTTGTGGTCTGTTAAATACAAATTTTGTCCAAAACATGGAGGATAAGATGCCCCCTTGGTAACCTCATAATTAGAATTTGACAATAATTGTGTGAACCAACAAGGTCTGTCATAGCGTAGTTATAACTGGACCAAGATGGTTCGATAGTATCCCTGAATAAAAGTCATATCTTGGTGCTCCTAGACAGAACTTTGTGTTGGATTAGGCCTTTGCTCTCTACATTTGGCCTCAACTAGCAATACAAACCTCAGTAGTATCAAAAAAATAAATACCAGAGGATAAGGCCAGCACTTTATATGATGACTTTACATTTTAAATCATTATGTCAGCCCTCCAGGTTGTCACACATTGACAGGAGACGTATGGCTTGTCTCAAGGCCACTGAAGCCAGAGCCTGTCAAGTTGACCCTTCAGGGCCAGCGGAATTGATTCAGTTGAAGTATATCACAGGTTATATTTACCTAGTGCTATGACAGGAAAACGGGCAACTGAATAGCAGGAACACTAGATTAGCAAGTGGCACAGTCTGCTTGTGTGCGCTTGTGTATTTGTGTGCCTGTACCTGTGTGGTGACAAAGAAAAAGCATGTGGCAGCCAAAGGTAAATACCTTGAATTTTGAAAATGCCATCTCTTTAAGAATTATTCAGCATTTCACAAGGGGCATGTCATTTCCTCAGCCTACATGGGACTGAGACAAAAAAAAACAGCACACTACATGAGAGATGATGAATACCCACAAATGTATGCACTAAATTTAAACAACTGCCTTTATTTTGAGTCTGAGACTGGCCTCAGCAGAAAAAATAATATATTGTTTGTATGTTCAAATACCTAACATGACTTGTGTTTGCCTTTTCCTGAAAAGAGCTCCTGGGCATGTGCAAGTTAAGACTTTTCTCTCTCAAAAGCAAAGGCAGGAGTAATGTGAAACACATTGTTAGACCTTTAACTGGGTCAATAGCATGTAATCTTGACACACTGTTCGCAGCCCATTTCCTACCAACACTCAATACTTTTACAACACTAAACTTAAACCTGTATTGACTGATTTTTTTAGTCACTTTGGAGCTGCAGAAACAGGCTGTTAACACATTTATAACATGTATAATCACCTTTTAAGTTAAAAGGTGAGTGTTAGCTGATATCCAGTTGATATGGGGCAACATTAGCCTTCATTTGGAGTTTTGCTCTCCACCAACTCTTAACGATAGTATCTGGCTCTTTAGATGCTAAATGCACCTACCTTAGTTGTCCAGTATTTGGTGCTGGACAGGTAGCATACAGTGCATACAGAGCTGAAAGACAATGAAATCCTTCTTTATGCAGAGAGGTATTCCAGTGAGGTTGTTCTCTCACAAAAATATGACCATTGGTTCATTGGTTCATTGGTACTTGGTTCATTGTTGATATATCAAAACAGTGATTATAGCAGCTTTAATCAAGTAGTTTTCACTTTTTCCAATGCGGAAGTCTATTGTGTTTTTTGTGCTAAATGCTAAACTAAGATGGTGAGCATGATAAGTATTATAATTGCTTAACATCAGCATGTTAGCATGCCAACAACAGTATTGCTGTATCTAAATATAGCCTCACAGAGCTCCTACAGGTGTCGTCTTTAGCCACAAGCGTGGTTTACACAATTACAAAGGATCTTTTTTTTGTATGAGAACTTATGGGGGGGAAAGCCTTAAGTTTCCAAAATGCCACTGTTTTGGAAAACATAGCATTGCACTTTCACAACCTACAATGTGGGGCTATGAGACACTGCACAAACTCACTACATAAGTCAACTGGTGTTGAATACACAGAAGGATACACACTCAAACCCACTCTTATAGTCCTCATGTGGAGCATGTGTTTGTGAAATTACCAATTTTTGTGGGGCTCTCCTTTCTTATGAGGCAGTTTGATTATGTTTCACCTCCATTCTCCTCCCAGTGTGTCTGTGTGAGCGCGCCGTATGGTATTCCAGCCTTTTCCACTTTCCTCTGGAGAAATTAGCTTCCTCTGATGGGCCAGGGAAAACCACTAAAAGGGAAGCTTAGACTCTCTCGTTTTCTTTCTCCCTATCTATTTCTTCCACCTCCTACTCTTTGCTTTCTCTTACTTGTCCTTAACTCTTCCCACTCCTTCTCTGAATTTCTCTCCTACTCCTTCTTTTCTGTTTGCATTCTTTATCCTTCTCTGAAGTCCTCTCTCTCTCTCGCTATCCTCCTCTGCCTTCAGCTCGTCTTGAATAGACACACACGCACACATTCATGCAGCTTAAACACTGACTTTCAATTACTTGGCACATCTGCCTGGACATGCCTTTGTATGAGAGTATGTACTTTATTTGTAGTATAAGACACCTTGTGTGTTCAGTGATAAATCTTTGGGATGAAAGGGAAGGCTAGCCACCCTAGGAGGTAAATTGAGGTAAATTGTGTGATTGAGAACCTAAAAGCAGGCCAAACATCAAGCCCATTTGGGACGCGACGGGGTGCATGCTCTCCACGCAGCTTCATTTGTCTGTTCCTCATCCTTTCAAAGACACACCTCGGGAGGGAAGCAAAGCAGAGGTGCACTGTACATCATGACCTAAATCGCTTAATTATGCGCTATGGTCTAGTGCTTTTACCCTTGTACATGTGAAATCATACAATGGGTGTAAATAGGTACAGAGTGGGTGTAAATGAAACTATTCTTAAGCCTGCATCATACGGGGCTCTAGGCAGTTGATTGGCTATTTGAATAAGTCTTCATGTGTCAGTCCTTAACAATAAACTGAAACTGTAATTATAATTACAAGGTCTGTGGGTAATGTTGGAAAAGTTTCATAGGTGACATCACAGCAGCCAAGATAGGTGCAGTACTTCGAACAAAGAGCAACTTTTAGAATAGTCTAATTATGTGTTATTATCCAGCTCCATCTAACAGACCCTTGTAATTCTAATTAAAGGTAATTGCATGTAATTAGCAGGCTATAATTAAAAGGGTCTACCAGAGGGATTACAACTAAGGGAGTGTAAGAGTTAATAGATACTGTAAGTGCAAAGCAGGAAATGTGCCAACAATTACTTTAATCTACACAGGCAGTATCAGGTCATCAGTTATCACTCTCCTTCACACGTCTATCTGCCTAACTAACAACTAACCCTGTGTATGACACTGCATAATACAGACAACCTTACATTTTCAGGTAGACTGTTTGTCATCTGGAATTACTAGTTGTTAAAGCTAAGCTTCAAACGCATTGCATTTTCATTTTACTGTATGTTTTTGTTCAGGAAGTTTAACATGGTGGATAGTACAGATGGCAAATTGTCATGGGATTTACTTTCTTTGGTCACCTAATTAAAAGAATAATAATTTTGACTTGTCCAATTTTGCAATGGAGAAGAGCAGAATTTCTGTAGTGGGGTTCCTGTAAGCCAGTATTAACTAGTTACCATATAAATGTATGTTGAATCTCTGTAATCTCTGCATGTTAAATCTCTCTCATGTAAAGCCCTATGAAGCAAAGCTGATGTAAAGCATAAATAATTATTAACTATCCATTTTCCCCTCTCTGTCCCTCCTCTCTCCCTCCTTTTCACTCTCTCCAGGACATGGGTCCTACCAGCATGCCCTCTGTGCCCCTCATGGTGGGCTGTGGGGTTTCCTGCACCGCTCTGCTCATCCTGCTGCTAATTTATGCTGCCTTCTGGAGGTGAGAACACACACATACGTATGCACACACACACACACACACAAAGACTTGATGGTATCATGCATGTGTCTATAGTCACACACTCCCCAAGCACTATTCAGGCTACCTAGTACATGTACGTCCTCTGCTGTGCCAAAACTCCAATGAGGCCTAATAAGGAACAAATGGTTCAACTGCAGCAGGGGGTGGTGATTAGTTTTTGAGCAACACATATGACAGATGGCAAAATCAAGCTAATGACTCTGCAAAGTCCAAAAAGTTGCTGTTCAGTTCGCCAAACTGTCATAAATACTTATCTCACATGTCTGTCTTCTCTCCGTCTCTCTTTTCCTCTCTCGTCCTCTGCTCCGTAGGTATATCCGTTCGGAGAGATCGATCATCTTGGTGAATTTCTGCCTCTCTATCCTGGCCTCCAACTTATTGATTTTGGTGGGACAATCTCAAACACTTAGCAAGGTAAGGCAATAGATGCACAAGATGAAAACGTACAGAAAATTCTTCTCTCGCATGCTGAAACTGCATTTCAACAGCAAATCTCATCAACACACTTACGATTCCAGTGATACTGCTTGAGATCAAGTTTTTTATAATGCAGGGAAATAAAACCATCAAAATAAATGAATAAATAAATAAATCTCAGGGGTCAACAGTAGACAAAGTATATTCAGTGGAGTTCTCACAGAGGAGGCTGACATTTTTGGCATAAAGCACTCCGAGTTCTCTGACTAAGGACTGCGTGGTGGTCAGTATTGATCAAAATCAAAAAACACGGTTTCAACTCCTATTTTTCTGCACAATATGTTCTTTATCAGACTCCCTTTTTCCCTTTGTCCTCTTTATTTTGCGGAGTTTTCATTTTCCTCTGCTGACTAGTCCTCAGAGATGATTCATCTCACCTCTCACAAAACTACCTTTTTGTACTTTTTTGTAAAACGTCTCCAACTGTTTTATCTCTCTCTCTTTCTGCCTGACATTGTTTTCTCTTTAGGGCCTCTGTACTGTGACTGCTGCCTTCCTGCATTTCTTCTTCTTGGCATCTTTCTGCTGGGTGCTGACAGAGGCGTGGCAGTCCTACTTGGCCGTCATCGGCAAAATGAGGCCACGACTCATTCGCAAGCGTTTTCTGTGCCTCGGCTGGGGTGAGCACACACAAGCACCTCATCACACTTCCGCAGACTGCAGTGTTAAGTTTGGCACCTGGATTTCAGTTTTAGTTTTAAAGGCCGGTCACACCAGTGGCACAGTGAAATTAAATTAAATTCTATTAAATATTTGGTTCTAGACGTTATGTGACTTAGGGACTACTGACATACATAACTCCCTGTGCTTCTTTCTGTTTTTCTGTGTACTGTGCCTTTACTCACCCTGACATGTTGTACTCAGGAGCTCAGAACTTGCAAACAGGACACCCAGTTTTTAAAAAAGACACATTTGTATTTATACCACACAACCAACAGGCAATGATAGCTTCCTCCATTTATGACTCTACTAACGTTTTGACTCAAGACTCAGAATTTGAGTTCACCAAAGTTTAGGTTGATGTGAAGAATTCACACAGAGTCTTAGTTTTAGTTTAGTTGTATTCAACAAAAACGAATAACATTTTAGTCGAATTTTTGCCATGCAACATTTTGAGGCTGTAGTTGTCGCCATCTTTAATGTTACAGTTGCAGGTGCTATACTATCTCAAGGTCAGCTGGAAAAATATGGAGTACCTCTTAATACCAAACACTAATAGCCTGTAGTAATAAAACATACAGAGAGTACAGAAATAGATGCATAGATACATACATGGTTGTCACTCCAGCCGTTCCCTTGACATTACTGCATCTACCCATGCTCTCTACTGCAGAGCAGAAGCTGTTTTTGCTGTACTTGTTCTCTAAACCACTGTTCAGATCTAGCTTGAGATGAGCAGCTAAAACACATGATAGTGTTAACACAAAAAACGTATGTTTAGGAATCTCAATCTAGAGGACGTAGACAGTTGACAGCCTTTATTATTCTGGCATTTATTCCTACCAGTAGCCTATTAACACAAAAGATAGCCAACAGAAAGCAATGTTAGCATTACAACTGCAGCATACATAAGTATGATTAAGTAACTATAATGTTATATTAGCTTTTTGTAAACGTGAAAATATGCCTTGCTAATATACATGTTTTTTATTTAGTCATGCTGTTTTGTTGCTACTTCTTGTCTAATTTTCAGTGGTATTGTGGAAATATTATGTAATTTTTTTCATTACCGCTTAATTGGTTTAATTAGCAAAAATTACTATCTGATACATTAACATTACATTACTGCATGATGCTACTTGTTAGCACAACTGGCCAAGCACCTAAATCAACATGTGAGGAAAAGACAAGATTTTTTTTACAGAATAGAAGTATACTATTATTACTGATTAGTTAACTTTGTCCTTCTTTCACGTTATTGTTCAGTCTTCATTTGATAATGAAAGTCATAGTTTCCTTTTTCAGAAGGTACTTTTTAGTTTAGTTCATGTCTCATTTGCATCATGAAAAAAGGATATCCACAACTATTTTTGCCTGACAAAATTAACATGTCAATCCAGCCTCTTGGCCAGTATATTTTTCTGTAAAGGGCTTGAATTTCTATAGTTACTGTACTTTGAAAGAGACTCTTCCATATCACAGGGGCATTCACTATAGCATTTGGTACTAATGTAAGTTTCTGCTATTGGAAATATAAGCTGTCTCAGTGTGTCAGAGAATTTTCAGCATAGCAAATGAA
This sequence comes from Lates japonicus, assembly GCA_033238685.1. Classification (NCBI taxonomy): domain Eukaryota; kingdom Metazoa; phylum Chordata; class Actinopteri; family Centropomidae; genus Lates; species Lates japonicus. The sequence goes on from BRZM01000031.1 coordinate 1,817,882, forward strand.
GATGCTTTCATGAATTGGAAGCAGATTGAACCACTGTTGTGTGACATGAATTGATGTCAGTGAGCAGCAAGACAGGCCTATTTTACATGAATATGTAACAGATTATTATGTAGTAGTGTTGAAATTGTTGGCTGCATTATGTTTAATAACCTTCATCTCCTCTTTTCTCATTCATATCCAATTTTTCTTTGCTGTATACTATTATTTGCTGCTTCAAGGGCTCAATTTCATTTAAATCTACACACATTTATTACAGATTCTAATGTAATTTTATCTGTAATTTTCATGTGCGTACACACAAAGTGTGTCACACTAAACATTCAGAATACAGGTAATCTCACTCCTCTCTGTCATTCACCCTCCATGTCCCTCTATTATGTTGTCCTTTCAATGTACTACAACCTGATGCAACAGGCACCAGGGATGTTAGGGGATAATCAAAACATGTGATAACATCTGCACAACACTGGCAAGATGCTTGGAGATAGCCCTAGAAATTACAACTGCAACCCCCACACACCCACACACACACCGTCTGTTCATTTCACTTGATATCGATCCCACCAGTCTAATCTGCCAAGTCACTGATGCCCTTACCTGATACAGAGCAGGGAGAATGTATAGATGTTGTACAGTCACATAGATAGATACTGACACAGTGTGTGTGTGTGTGTGTGTGTGTGTGTGTTGGGTGAACAGTGGCAGCTATAGAATTAGCCGATACACTTACAAATGCTCATGAAAAGCATGAAACAGTCGAGCAGAGTGGAGAGGATCAAACAGCTTATCCTCCTCACGTCCATTTCACAATTTTCTCCCCCAAATTATGTGATTGAAATCGGTTGCCATGGAAACAGGAGATTTGGGGTGTGACTGGATCTGTGTTAGATTAGCAGTGGATTGCGTATGCCTGATGTACAGTTGTGTGTTTTAAGTATTATATATCGGTAAATGCAAGATTGATGTTGCTGTTGTCTAATTGAAACTTTGCGCATGCTAGTTAGTGGACTGGCCTGGCTCCCCACCATCTTATTTGTTAATGTTAATGTGACTTTTTCTAATTGCTTTTCATTTGCAGCCATAATCACAGCTTTGTTAATTACATGAATATTTCAGAGCCAAGCTCATTACGGGCCCAACATATTTCCTTCTTTTTCTGGCACGCGCTCTGTGACACTCAGTCTCACTCTCTTTCACTCTCATTTACACACACACACGCACTCACACACAGATTGCTTGATTTAGCTAATTAATGCATGACTTATTGACCACTTCAAGCTATATCTCACATTTTTATAAACTCTCTGTCAGCCTCACATGCTCACACACTTTCAGTGCGCACACCCACGCAAAGGCATGCCGCATGTATAGGTCATCTATGGCAGCACAAGATGTCAGCGCCACAACAACGTCCCGCAGTGCTAAATCAGAGCTTTCTTATTTCTGATTGTCTTGAATCTGAGCACATTATTAATGCATGTAGCTAGACCTCTGTGCAGCACATGCAGAGTACATGGGCTTACCTGCAGAACACTCTGTCAGTTTCAGTCACATATGCACATCTTACGCGCTATTGCATGGCTACTTAGCATTTGAATGGGAAGAGCCTTATGGAGTCGTTCACACTGGAGAATCTTATTTGGCCGACATGCCTCATCGTCCCCATTAAGGCTCCCTTTTATCCTTTGTCTCACCCTTTTGATCTCTCTGTCTCTGCTCATCTTGCAGGTCTTCCAGCCCTTGTTGTAGCAGTGTCGGTGGGTTTCACCAGAGCAAGAGGTTACGGCACAGCCAGCTAGTGAGTACTGCTGCTAATACCAGTTTTTACCTCTGATTTGTGTTTGGATGGGCTGGAGGCACAGCACCATCCACTGCCCTTATTTCTGACCTCTCAAAGCATACCAGAGTTTTCCCTTTGCTGTTTGAAATAGTGTATCTGCCTTTCCTTCCCTGAAGGTTTCACGCTTTTTATTATTTTCACGCAAGTTTATGAGTAAGATGGAAGAGGTGGTCATTAATTCAGTGAGGGCAGCCCATCTCTGCTGTAAACAGCTGAATGTATAAGCTCTTAACATTATTTATATCAACATAGCAGTCAGTTTTTCCTCCATCTATCCATCCATCCAATTTCTATACCTCATTTCCTTTCTGTGTCACAGGGGGACTGTCCCAGCATGCACTTGGCAAAATGCAAAACATGTCTTTGAATTAGTTTGTCCACATTTAATAGACACAAGATAGTGTTAATACCAGTAACAAGAGGGTTAGGACTGTAGTGATTCTACTTGAGACACATTAAAGTCCTCGAAAACTTCTCTGGAACTTTAAATATATACATAATAAATGTAGTAATTTAAAGTAGGAAGAGGCATCCGTAAGTATCATTTATTAAGAGTTTAACAGTCAAGAATTCTAAGTGCTAATAGCTGTTGCTAAATTCTGATTGGTGCACGGGGATATGTGATATCACCTTTTTCCAACTAAACCACAACAAGCTTGTTGATGTATGATAACCAAAACAAACCTCTAACTTTGGAAGAATATAGATTTGGGAAATTGAACTTGTTATGATCTGACAGAGAAAATCTATTTTTCCTGGCCTTCAGGGCAAAATCAGTCTCATTGAGGTGAGGTGAGATTATCTACCTCACATCTTCTGAAAAGGACGCACCGTGTCAATTTTGTAATTAATTAAAGGGAAACTAATTATAAAAGATGCTTACAAATGTGTATTAAACATCTCATTAATATGAAAGCTGTACATTAGCTTTTGGGACGCGTGTTGTTCATCTTTTGCTTCCTTAAGACAACAGAGGGGTTTCAGTAGCTCTGATGACATCACTAGAGGACACATTTATGCTCATTAAGTCTCAATAGCTTTCACACCAAATTAAATCTCACAAGACCATGTACAGTTTGAGGATATGTTTTAGGTAATGTACATGCTAAATTTGCTCTGCACTGAGGGCATTATTTACAGAGACGGGCACTTACCTACCCATAGAAAAGACTGCTTTATCCCCCACTAAGGCTATTCAAGTAAATGTGATATTTAATTGGCTGCGTACTTGTTGTGGTTAAGTACTCAGCACTCACAGCAAGTGAAATGTGAGACCTGAATGTGGTGAAGTGCCGTTTTACACACCAGCAGTTTTGTGATTTTCCTGTATTTTGTGCACAAAACGCTTCTCTGTTCTTTTTTTTCCCCTCCAGTTGCTGGTTATCCTTAGAGGGCGGTCTCCTTTATGCCTTCGTCGGCCCCGCTGCTGTCATTGTGTTGGTGAGTCTGTCCAACATACTCTCTCATCACAAGACCCCCTCACTTTCAGATAAACCAGCCTCCATGTCTCACCGGTTACATTGCGCTATTCTACAAATATTTTTGCTAAGTTACCCCCTGAGCTAAGAGCTTTACAACAGCTGCTTATTGACCTCTGAGAATTTTGTTTTCCCCTCATTCCCACATGCACGTGTGAGCATACGCACCCGGGGTGTACACAACAAAACGATGAGATGAGCACTTTGATCCTTAAGTTTAAAATGTCAGCCCAGAAAAACAAAAATATATTTCAGTAGACGAGCGCTTCCCCAGCAATGCAGCACATGCATGGACTGAATTCAAGCCCAGCAGCTAAATCTCTCACATGTGTACTTTAAAGGTATGAGTCACTGTACCCAATGTATTTAAGGCTAGATCTTTTTTATAAAAACTTCTTTTCAGACATAAATATATGACTAACAGTGTGCGCCACAACCATAATAATGTGCCCTTTGTTTGTTTTTGCCAATTACTATAAAACAGATGTTTTAATGAAGAAGTAAACATAGCTCTATATTGTTCTACAGCAAAACTGAGTGCATTGATTGCATCTCAGTGGTGTTTTAATCATCTGTTGTGTGTGTCCTGCTGTATGTGGCTGTGTCCAGGATTAGTTAATTTCTCCTAAATGAATCCCTGGGTGGATATTTCCACTACTAAGCTTAATAAGTCTGGATGGGGTACTTAACTTTAGTTTGGTAATTGCTGCCTCTGCTGTTACTGTGTTTGTGTGTCTGTTTGTGCGTTAGGATTTTCTTTTCATGTTCCTTTCACACATACTGTATGGTATATGTCAGAGAAGAAGCGTGGATCAGATGGCATCACAGGTGTGCAGAGTGATATGCACAGGTTTTGAAGTAAATTCCTGACAAGAGAACAGCCGTTTGACAGTATCTTCAAGCTGCAGTTTGGGACGCAAGGGAATATAGGATTATATAGTGCTGAATATTCATGATTATGATAATAAGGTGACTTCCACTACTACTATTATTTAAAGCGTACACAGTCCAAAAACACTGCATAGAAATCAATAATGGATGTTTAGATTCACAGTTCTGTTTGAGTTTTTTGCAGTAAAAATGCAATAAAACTAACAAATTATAATGAAATAAAGCTTAGGCATTTGGAACCTTCATGTGTAAAAGGTCAAAGGTTGCAGCCATCAGCTAAAATTAAGGGAGATCCTTCTGAGTTGTTTATCAGTGTCTGGTGTTTATTGGTATGTTTCCAACTTCCCTCCCTTTCTACTGCCACGATTTTCAATGTACACTCCACACCCCAGCTGCTATGCGATGGTCCCTGGACCCCTGGTGTTGTTGCTGTGGCCCCACTCTAACAAACAGCTGTAATGAGAGTGGGACGTCGGGCAGAGAAACACAGACCTTCCCACAGGACTCTTCTCTAATTAATGAACCTGGCCTTGGGCAAATAGCAGAGCAGGATGATGCTGACTCACAGAGCTGTGGCCAGACATGACTGGCATGACAATAGCTCTCTTACAATCTGGCACATCGTAGGTAGTTGTCAGCAGCAACACACGCACACACACACACACACGAGAGGGAAAGAGATCAGAGGGAGAGAGTTTTTAGCGAATTGTAAAAGCTGCCAGATGTACCGTACCGTAGATGCAATAGGCTTCAAGTAAAAATCCGGCTTCTGCAAAAGCTGCAGAAACTGGAAATTCAACTGACCACATGAAAGTCAGACTTGGACTGCTCAACCACTCAGCTCTTTCCTTAGGATTTAAAGCAACCGTGTGTAGAATATATAAGATTTTTTGGCCTTGCCAGAAGCTGCTGTTTGTGACAGATGAAGGGTGGAATCCAAGCAGACTTTCAGTTTAGGACCTTGATAAGGTGAGAAATTCATTGCATACACAGTGAACATGGGTATGTACTAGAGTGTGAATGTCATTTGTTGCTAATGCACCTCACCTTCGAAAAACCAAAAAAACACAGGCAGGCAAATGATTAAACAGAGGCTCTGCAGAGAAACCCATAGAGGGTGGAAAAAAGAGTAAGAGGGAATGTTGGAAATCGGGATTATAAGGAACATGTCGCCAGCATAGAAAATCTCCCAGATGGGCCGGATTTCAGAGCAGAAGAGGTCTACATGTGGCAAGCCTTGGCTCAGATCTGTGTGTGTGTGTGTAATAGAATGTGTATCACTGGGTCACTATGGCCAGATGTTTGGCAAGCTTAGCTATGGGCTTCTCATTACTAAGAGAAACTGGGATGAGATGCAGTCACTGTGTTTTCCCTATTTCTTTAAGGTTGTCACCACAAATGGAAATATCACTGCTTAGAGTGATAGTAATTACTACATGGTGACTTTTTTCTATTAAGTGCAGCACTTACCTTAAAGCAGATTTCACATAAACCCTGATCCAGGACTGCTGGATGGATGGCTGTCAGTGGGAACCAAAACATTTCAAGAAGGCTGTTGAGAATATGAACTGATGGGAAGGTTGTTTTTTTTCCCCTTGATTTCACTCATGTTAAAGGTACGCTGCAGGTCTCTATTTTGTTTATAATGCGCGCACATGGGTACACAGATGATCCAATACACTCTCCTGCCAATTGTTCCAAGCCACAGGTGGTGGTAGCGCACTAGGAAATGCACCAATGTGCCATCGACGGCAGTGACGAATAAGCAAATAAGCAAATAAACATGAACATAATCAAAGTACAGCCCAAAATATTCAAAAAAAAATCTGCTTAGCAGTTGTTCTGTAAAGATGAAAATGCATTCAGTATGTTCTTTTAGGCTTCAAAGATACACCAAGTGTGTTTTGGTGAGACATACTGAATGTAAACATACTGATTGTCTTCCTCACACACTGAATAGATGACTCGTTGTGTCACTGGTGGCCATAAGCTATGCAGCAACTGTCTAAATGGTCTTGCGTGTGCTCTTACATCACAATTGTTAGAGTGTTAATCTGGCTTTTGTTGGTCGCAAAGAAGATTTTAACCACTTTGACACCACAAATTTGATTGCATCATAAATTACTTATCTCTCTCATTCCTGTACATGCATCTTCTGTACCAGCTTCTTTTGTGTAACAAAGTTACACTGTTCAGAGTACTAATGTTTATAAAAGGAAAGTTCTCCATGACCTGGCAATATAATCTCGTTAAATTGAGTCAATTAAAAATTAAAATTAAAAATGCTTTTTTATGTCCTGACAATGTTGGTTTAGTTAAAGCATTGCCCCAGTTTAAGGAACTTTACAAATATGTGTATAGTGTTGGTATCCTGTCATATGAAGTGTTAAGGAATCCTGTTTGTTTTTAGATATTTTAGCCGATTGTTTCTTCTTAGGGCAAATATTATAGATTTTCAAAACTGTAAGTAATAACTATGTGCTAGCAAATCTATGCAATGTCTGCTGTGTGTAAAACCTCATTGAGACAAGCTAAAAACAAGTCAGCCTGGGAGCCCCGAGAGCAAAGGCATTGTCACTTTCAGTCTCCAGTATGTGGGACAATTAAAAAGTCATCTTCAATCCACTGAAACACTGTGAAAGAAATATAGAAAAGCTGTTATACAGTGCATGAGTTAAATCCCTGTTGGCAACACATCTATTACAACAATCCTGATCAAACTCCCCTCTCTGTCTCTCTCAGGTGAATATGCTCATTGGAATTGTGGTGTTTAACAAGCTGATGTCTCGAGACGGCATCTCCGACAAGTCTAAAAAGCAGCGAGCGGGGTAAGTTAACTTCCCTAAACCCTCTGCAGCTCACACACAAAAAGCATCAACACACGTTCCCACAAAACACACAGCACTTCCATTCACACAACTCTTGGTGGGAACTGACTACAAATTTGCTGCATTAGACAATTTTTACCCTCTGTCAGACACAAACTCTGGGAGACAACATTTTCATGGCAACTAACTCAAACTGCTTTCAAGGGTCTCTGAGCACACACCTACTCGTGCACCTGTGCCTCCAGTGAAAATAACCAAAAAATATGATCCAATTTGGCAACAAAATGACATGACATCTGTTATGTTCTGTTGCTCTATGAAATCTATCAGCATTCCACTATCACTTCCGCATACATATGTTTGCCATCTAATTTCGTCAGTTTTATGTGACATAGATGAATACTATGGATGTGAAAATCAATGGCAGATGGAAACCTAATTATATACTGTAAACACTGGGATTATGTGGATGAAACCTTATGCACTATTGAAATTCTTTAAGATTTTCCTCCTGACAAATATGTACACACATGATATATGCATACATATAAGACATGCATGCATATGCATCCACCTACAGCATTACTTCTGTTAAAGCAGTTGGCGGTTGTTCATCATCTTTACTAATCCTAAGAGTGGAGAATGTCTTCAGCTCTTGCAGCCAAATCCATGTTTTCATTTCCATACCTATTGATTTCATTGTGTTCTTTCTCTCTGTCTTTCACACTTTCTCTGTCTCTCATTATAGTTCCTCCAATGGCTGTCTCTTGCGCAAATTGAAATTGATAATTTGTGTATAGCTGCAAGGGTTAACGGTGCAGATTGGCTCTCCAGGGGGTTGATTAGCTTTTGTTACCCGATGATGCAACCGAGATTAAACTAGCTAATGTGTGCAAACACACCTACACACACACACACAAACAGGCATATCCTTCTTTGTTACAGGAAAAGTCCTCGGTGTTCTTTGAGTGTTAAGCACATTTCCTCTCGGGTTCTCAGAAGTGTATGCATAGAAGGAAACACACACTCACACGCATATCTGAGCACTGCCGCACACAGTAGTCGCTAGAGTTGCTAACAGGACAGGCTGTCATTAGCGTAATGTATTTCCTTATGAAGCCGTGGGGATGTGACTGGTGCTAAGGCAATGAGCTGTGATGGGGCGCTAATGTAGCATAGCCCGTGCATGGCCCCATCATTCTCCACTCGCAATATATATATATATATATATATATATATGCACACGCACACAATCACACACACTGTGTCTCTCCATCTGAGTAGTCAACTGTAAGTAAACAACCAAAGGAGTCTTTTTCGTCTCACACCCGAGTAAAGCTTCATTGTGCACAGTCACATGTACAGATAAATAACCCACACACATACCTGCATACACTGGCAGTGGAATAAGATGCTCGGTGTATCTCCTGTCTGTGTCACTGTAAATCTGTTAATCCACACAACTCTGCTGTAACATTGCAATGTCCGTCTCTCACGTTCTCTCTACTTGCTCTGAATCAATCTTTGTATTCTGACTGTTTTTCATTGCTGCTACTTTTTATGATCTGGTTTTAATTTGCCTGTCTTTCTTTTCTCCCTCCCCCTCTCCCTTTTTTCTTTTCCCCTCCCTCTCTTTCTTGTGTCCACTTTTTTTTCCTTTCTTTTCTTTTGGTTCTTTTGCAACTCTGACACTCTGCACATTCACCTGTTGTCATAACTGGAACTTGTGTTTCCACACATCCCCCACCCCCCCTTCTCCTCCCAACATGGTTTTGTGTATGTGTGTGTGTCTGTTTATGTGTGTGTGCGCACATGTCCTAAAGTGTCCCAGCGGAGACGCGTAGCCGACTGCTCCTGAAATGCTCCAAGTGTGGCGTGATCTCGAGCACCGCTCTGTCCAGCTCAACTGCCAGCAGCGCCATGTTAGTCCATCTTCATCTTTCTATCTCCCCATTCCTTTCTGCCTATCTCTCACTCTCCATCATCCTCTCTCCATCTTCCTCTCTCTCTCTCTCTCTCTCTCTCTCTCCCTCGCTCTCTCCTCCATCCTTTTAATCTCTGGCTGTCGGTAATGATGCAGGATGACATTCAGACTTGTCTGGATAAAAAGAAAACAAACTAATAGCAAAAAAACACCTGCACTGCAAGCTGTTGCCATTTAATGAGAGCATGTTTTGATCCAAAGGGGATTTTCCTCCGGTCGTACAGAGCAAACCTGACCTGTGTCAAACAGTATTTGTGAATCATTTTTACAGTTTGTTTTAACTTGTTTACGGTGCAGTACTGCAGAGGCTTAACACATCATGGGAGCACAATGTCAGGAAGGTTCTCAATTATGCAAACTGTGCTGCTGTCTAACACATTACTGTAATTATCTAAACTTTGAGCTCTCATTATATTAACTTAACCACCTCACATTGGTGGTCACAGTAACATTAAATATCAAATGGAGCTAAATAATGGAATGAAGAAAAACTGACAAAGCCTCTAAAACATATAAACTCCCAGTGAAATACAGTGTACTGTAGGTGTATGTATTAGTCTTTCTGTATAGAGATCTTAAAAAAAAAAAAATCTGCATTATGCCTGAATGTGTCATGGTGCCATGTTTTGTAAAGGAGCATTCCAACAGTTTAAGTCAATTTACCGGTAAGAAGAGAGCTACACAGCATTTGAGAGCACTTGTGCAATGTCTTCTGTGACTCTGGTGGAGCTTTGTTAAGTCTGAGAAAATAATTTTGGAAACTGCTACTTAATGCAGTGTTTTTAGGACTTTTAGTCCCATATTAGGGGCCAAAAATCAAGATACCTTATGGTCAATTTTGGATGAATTCATTCTTGCTTAATTCTGCCTCTCACAAATCTCTCAACTTTATGGAAGTGCCAACTGGAATATTAGCTAAGCAGCGAAAAGCTAATTTCCTGAAAACTCTGATGGATATTACTCAGTCAGTTTCTGAACTATTTCTAGAAAACCTGAATGTAATGAGAGTAGAAATTTCCCTTATACTTAGTACCAAGTTGCGTAGAGCCATAAAATAAAGTGTTAACCAATGCACGTCAAACATTCTTTCATTCCATAATACTTACATGCACATTATTCATTGCAGTGCAGCACAGCAGCAAAAGCTTCTGATACACAATATGCTGCTATAAAATATCATTTAGGATTCAAAACAAAGTAAAATCACATTTGGTATCCCTTAAATTAATGTTGACAACAAAGTGAGGAGACAGAGGTAGATGTAAGGCAGTTATATGTATTTCCCACTCCCTTTCTCTAGAGGTGCTTTACAGTACACTACTGTCTGAACCTAAAATATCTCAATATCTCCCTACCACCATCTCCTAGTGAGTGGTGACATTTGAGAGAGTACCACCATGGTGTAAAAAGATGTCTTTTTTAAGACTGGATTTTCTTAGTAAGAGGTTTCTTGTCATGGTTTCATGTTCAGTGCAGTAAGTACAGCCAGTCTATGAATTAAAGACCTTCTTCCCTTTAAACAATCCTGCTCATGTTTAACCATGTATTTGTGCAAATCTTTCATTACGACTTGGTGTTTATTTTGGAAAAGCATTCTGTTTAAAGCAGAAACTCTGGTCTTAGCTGTGTTGTCGCGTGATTGGATGCTGTGATTGCAGGGTAATGGGATGAGATTTCCTATTTGGAGTGACAAGTTTGTATCCATTTTGTGTTGTTACTGGGAACACATAGGACCATTATTAACTTTTTGCACATACTTTGCTGATCTCAGATCTGCCTTTAGATTTGCTGAATACATATAGAGTCTATTATTAGATATGGCCATTTATATTCACATTACTGCAATTCTTCTGCCTGTAGTATACTATTTGGTTGGAAGGTCCTTCAAATAATCTGCTTACAGAAATCCTCAGTGTAAAGCCATAATCAAATAGTCTGTGCTGTGTAATTTCTGTTTTATTTACTGGAATAGCATTTGAACACAAGAATTTATTCCCCCATTCTGTGTTGTATTATTATATAGTATGCCTGGTCTATTTTTACCTAAGTGTCCTGATACAGCTTTAAAGACTATAACTGGGGAATTTATTTCCAGAATGAGATAACCACCATTTGAAAATTGTGACAAAGCAATTCCAAGCTTTCCACACATTTCTTTCCTCCCAAATGACTTTGTGGCTCTTTGAAATATAACCACTCGCTAAAAAACACTTACTATGTACAATGAGGTGCACTTTAGAGTGTTGTTGTTTTTCACATATACTGTATGTTGCCACTGTTACTGTACTGAACCGCATTGCATGGTTAATATCACAGTCCACAACAGCTGGAAACTTTGCACATTAATGAGAGGACAGCACAGCTTTGGCTTTTGTGCTATTTTTTCTCCTTTATTCGTTTGCCTTTGGCCAAGCACCTCTGCAGGGACGTGCATATTCCTCAGCATAGCCAGACAGAGCTGTCTGTGTGTCACACTGTCAGTTATAAAACCATGAATATGGTGCTCAAACAGCATGAACATTTTAAATTGGTGTCTGACTCTGTAGAGTCACAGGCACAGATGCACACACACACACACTTACTCATCAGAAGCCCCCGTGTCAGTACTTGTCAATGGCCTGTCTTCACCCTCTCTGTTGGGCCTCTTCCTATCGTCTCACAGTCCGCCAGCATGACACTTAGTGTGCATCAACCATGTAATTGTGAGCAATTGTCAGTGTCGTAACTATCTACATGATTACACATCATCTCCCACTTTTCAGTTAGAATATTAAGTCTGAAATCTCAGTGTGCCAATCAGCTTCAGATAACCCACCACCAAACTCAGGACTAATGTGTGTGCGTGTGTCTGTGTGTGTATGCACGTGTGAGAAGTGGAGTTATGTGACTTACCAGAGCTGGCCTGTCTGGTTTGAGACTGAACCCCTTGTTCCTTCTCCTTCTTTCCTCTCCTCTACCCCCCTACCTCTCTGTCTCCTTCTTTTTTCTCTGACAGGGCCTCTCTGTGGAGTTCCTGTGTGGTTCTTCCTCTGTTAGCACTGACCTGGATGTCAGCGGTGTTGGCCATAACTGACCGGCGCTCCACACTCTTCCAGGTGGGGTGTCTCACCACACCAGCAATTGCTCATATACTGTAACTCACACACATACACCTGTGATCCATCACAAAAAAAGGTGCTTTAAAATATAAATATAAGTGTAAAAATATGTAAGAGTTGCTAAGGTACGCCAGGTTTCTGTAGAGTTAATGCTCATTGATGCTAAGCATTGTCAAACTATGTGCTTGCTTAGAAGAAAATCGGTGCTGGTGTTTTGACATGCATCTTAAACCACCAAGGTGTGCTACTGTTGTCTTGATTCTTGACATTTTATCACATGTAGACATAAAGACAGAAACGTCAAACCTGAATAATACAATGTTTAGATAGAGAATAGGGAAAAAAAAGAATCATTTTAACGTGGTATTAAACAAAGAACAGCCTACTGTGTCATTCCTTCTGTGTCAAGATCAGAAGTACAAACAGTCTCTAAATGAAAGTATGAATGACTGTGATGATTTAATATGAATAAACATGACTCAGCTGACTCATTTCATTCCCACATCTAATGATTACGGAGTCATTTCACTCCAGCATTACAGTAATATAGGATGATAATACAGAGGTCCTCAAAGTAAAAACATCAAAAATGTTGTTAAAGAATGGTGACGACAGCTCATGCTTGCTGGCATCCATGGGAACATAACACTCTCTCATATGCTTTCCAGAAGCACAGAAATCAGAAATAGTGAGCAGTGATTGAAAGATTTGTTTATGTACACAGAGCTCAGAAAAATGCTGACAACATCTCAGCCCTCAGCACAGTTTGAGATGACCAAAACTAAAAACAGCCAAAACAACTGAAATCAAACTATAATGTATTCTTCAGCTGCAAAACCTATATCTATCAGTTGTATAGTTTAACTTAAATGTTCAGCCAGTCTGCAGTGTAACACCAAACAGCTTACTTCTTTTTTGACGTGCACTTGACATGTGTGACGTATGGCACGTGTGTGGGTGCGTGCTGGGTGGGATGCAAAGAAATCATAACTCACTATGAGGGAGTGCCATGGTTCCAAAAGGGTTGTGAACCACCATAATAATGAAACAACGTGCAATAACTAACAGATGTTCCTCGTCTCCCCCAGGTCCTTTTTGCCGTCTTTGACTCCGTCCAAGGTTTTGTCATCATCACCGTCCACTGTGCAATGCGCCGAGAGGTGAGTCCAGCTTGTTCCTTTTGTTAAGCAGCTGTGTGAATCCCAGACATGTCGAACACACACGTCTCTTAATTCTGCACGCCACAGTGACCTCTGTCCCTTCGGCAGGTGCAGATTCGTGTTCGCAAATGTCACGTTAGTTTCCGGGTCAGTTTGGAGTCACGGCAGAACACAAGCGGATCAGACATGAGAGGGATTAGCGTGGTATTCGTGTCCTATGTTGCAGCTCCTTCTTCATAATGCAGAATGATAGTGCAGTATTGTCCGACTGATCCGAGGCTGTTTTAAGGAGCTTACTAAGATGTTGTATGGAATAAGACGATAAGTCCCTAACTAATACCCCCTAGTGTCTATTTGCCGTGGGCTTTGCTGTGCCCCTGGGGATGCTGAATTTTAAACTCATTATGCACATACATGTATTCATGTCCTTGAGACAGACATGTACACACACACTTGCGTATGCACACACACACACACTCATTTTGTCATGGAGTCACTCACCATTGCACTAGCTACATTAATGGATTTACAATGCCATCAGTTTTCCATAACTGTAACTGTGTCTTCTGTTGCTGATGCATGTACAGCCTTGCCTATATCCAAGAGATCATTATGATATTGAATGCACTGCATAGTGTAAGTGAATTTTTAAATGCTCAGAATGCTTAGCTGCATTAAATCAATATCACAAAAGCGGCAGGGATCAGGGTACAGTAAATCCAGGAATTATTTATTGTAAATGTATGAAAATCCCCTGCAAGAGACTGAGTGTAAATCCTTCATAGCTGCAGAACAACAGGAAGAGGGGAGTGCCACGGTGGGGGGAGGGGAACAAGGAGGGGAGGATGAGGAAGCATTACAGTGCAAAACAAGAGAGAAAGCAATACCAAGTGTGATATTCTGTGAAGTAAACTAAAGACACAAAAACGTGCCGCTGAGCGTAGCCGCGCAGTGAGCTCCTCAGTAGTGCGTCTAAGGTGCGGCAGACAATGAAAGGACCGCGGTGTCACAGGAGGCCTGCTGAGATCAGTCGAGGCGAGGCGGTGTCACAGGTGTGACGATGGAGGTGTTGTGATTAGAAGGCAGCAGAAGAGTGAGGTGGGGGGGAGGGTGGTGGGGGTGGTAGGAGAGGTGTATTGTGAGAAATGGGTGAGGGAGGAAGGGAAGAAAAAGTGCAAGCAGAGATCTGTGGGAGAAAAAAGAAGGTGATTCAAGAGCGAAGCAGGAGATCATAGTGGGGGAGGAGGAAATAGAGAGGAAGGCGGGGAGAGAGAGGTATGGACCCATAGAGGGACTCCTCATTTTGAAGTCCGAGTGAACTGCATTGGAGGCCAATATAGACACACACACACACACGCACTTATTCACGCTAAAAGAGAACAGGGAACAAATGCCACTGAAGATGAGTATGGACATGGGAAGAGATGGGCGGAAGGAAACAATGGAGACAATACGCTAACCCATGCAGTATTAATCAGACATGGATGCTACTCCAATCCACTCCATTTGTAACTACACACACTCATGCGTGGAAACAAGAGTGTTCGTGTAAGAAGCGGTGCAAGAGTGGACGAGAGCATCTTCGCTCTCGCTGGGTGGGCTCTTCTGTATGTGTGTGTGTGTGTGTGCATGAGTGTGTGTAGTTACAAATGGAGTGGATTGGAGTAGCATCCATGTCTGATTAATACTGCATGGGTTAGCGTATTGTCTCCATTTGTAACTACACACACTCATGCACACACACACACACACATACAGAAGAGCCCACCCAGCGAGAGCGAAGATGCTCTCGTCCACTCTTGCACCGCTTCTTACACGAACACTCTTGTTTCCACGCATGAGATTCTTATGGGATTTGACAGCGGCAACATTGAGAAATGATGTTGCTCCTCAGCAGGTAACCAGGGTATCTATAATACAGAGCCTGATGGGGGGGGGGGGGGGGGGGAATCTCAGAGTTGGCTGTGAAACATAATGCACAGGGTTCCATTTGATTTGAGCTGTGTTACGAGAACCGGTCCTTTCGACAGCGGGCTGGTGCATGTTTGCTCAGATGCCGTAAGTGGGAGGATAAAGAAAAACAATATGACACTGGAAAGGCCCAGAGGTTAGAACATCTATATACCGTGCTGTTAGTTTTAATTAGGACGGTACACCACTGATCTCACAAAGCTCAAATAGGATACTTTGAAGTGCTGCTGTGTGTTTTCTGTACCACTCCACTGACTGTTATATAAACAACAAGCTGAGCTACTTTGTGAAGAATATGGCCTTTCCATTTACTTTGCCATTTTCAGATAATTTAGTATTCAACATCTGTCATCGCAGTGATAAAGATGAAGAATATAAAATGTCTGAGGAGTGAGTTCCCCATTGCTCAAACATTCGCCAGACTAACTTAAGTAAAAGTTCCTCCACTAACTTCTTTCCTTTGCATCTCCCTTTTCCTCTCTCTCATCATTCTTTTCCCCTCTCTCTTTCCCTCTCTATTCTCACCCTCCCTACCCGCCATCCCTCCCCTAGGTGCAGGACGAAAAGCTGCCGGGGATGCAAGCATTTTACAGTGAAAAATCACCAGACCCTGTAAGAATGGACAGGTGCAGATCATGGTGAATAAAGACTGGTCATCCCACATGTGATCCACGGGCCCCTGACACCAGCTAAGCTTTGCACAAGTTTAACCTCAATAGAGAGAAAGCACATCGCTATTATTGAAGTGCTCAGACCATACATTGCTCTCTTTTTT
Source organism: Lates japonicus (assembly GCA_033238685.1). Taxonomy (NCBI): domain Eukaryota; kingdom Metazoa; phylum Chordata; class Actinopteri; family Centropomidae; genus Lates; species Lates japonicus. Next base: position 1,833,907 of record BRZM01000031.1, read on the forward strand.
TTTCTTAACCATTTTTACCGTGAATTGAAATCATTATTTTTTATGCATTATTTTACATTTCCAATTATGTTTGATTTCATTCTCATATAAATGTGCGCTCACTCCCAGCTTGAAAACTAACTTCCCATACTGCTGTAACAGGACATAAACAAATACACTTTGAAACAGTATCCTGCTAAAATTAATAGAATGTATTTTTGACATTCTTATTGTTTATTCTTATTAAGTAATTCAGTAACTCAGTATTGCTCAATCGGACTTCATACCAAACCGATGTCAGCACTTTTATTTACTTTTCACCCAAACTTCTTTCATCTTTATTTTGAAGAGCACTGTGAGGTTATTGTATGTTCCAAATGTACATCAGTGTGATAAATCATATAGACTTGAACTGCTCTTGGGTTATCGTCAAAATGGGTCACATCTGCTGATGACAGAGCATGAGCTGCTCACATCACTGTTCCCTTTATTTCTCCTCAGACCTGTTTGCGGGTAATGAGTTTCTAACCGCCCCTGAGGTTATCAAGATTAAACTTTTATACTACCTGCCAGGAACCATTGAGACATTTTCGTCTCTCGCTTACGTAACTAGAGCATTACAGTTGAACTGTGCTTATTTAATTTTGGCTTAATGTATGGTTGTCATACACACAGTTCGCAGAAAAGTCAGCTGGGTTGTTATGCCAACTACGGTACCAAGAAGACAGCAGATAAACCTCATGGTTTAAGCTTTTGTTTATGTCACAGCAGCACATGTGCATTATCAACTGCTGTATGAGTACCCGAGATCATTAATTGTGATGGATAATGCAGGAGGCTGCCACCAGTATTATAAGCATCAGCAATTACAGTGAACACGATCTCTGTGGTGTTCTTGTATATACCCGAGAAATCTCATTACATTTTTAAACCCTTGATGATTAGGAACATCATAAAGATGTAGAGCTGTACACACCTTCTTGTTAAAGTTGAACTGTGCCGCCTTTACAAAAACTTAATTAATCTCTCGATTAACCACTGCTCTCTACAACACCGCTTCTTGTGTCCTCTCAACATTTCAACTTTATGTTTTCCACTCATTTTCTTTTTATACCATCAGTCCAAATGACCCATCAGGGCAGCAGCGTGAGCCTCACAAGCACGGCACAACCCCGGCCTCACAGGTTGCTACCCGCAGTCGGCTTCGCCGCGCCACCAGCACGCTGCGGCTGTTACCGCCAGTCTGCCCCGAACAACCACAAACCCGGGTTAGACCACGCCTGCCCTCAGCCACGACACATAGCCCCATCTCAACAACACCCATAACCACGCCCACAACCACACATCGGGCAGCTGCCAGCAGTTACCTGCAGAAAAGACGAGTCATTAGTAATTATGAACAGTCAAGTCCATAGAAGGACAAAGGTGCAATTGTAAAACAATATTCTGCAAAACAAACTTTGGTTCAAATATGATGAAAGAATTTGACATTTTGAAAAATACTTTGCTTTCTTGCCAAGAGTTAAATGAGATGACCAATACCACTGTCATGTCTGTACTCTAAATTGAAACTAATTAACACGTTATATCTTGTTAGTTTAATGTAAAGTGTAAACAAACTGTAAAACCGTCATGTTAGGAGAGAGGGTTTGCGGGTTGACCATTCCTTGGTCTTGTCTGCACGTTAAGATTACCAGCAGAGATTTCACAAGGTCACTGTTTCAGCCAAGAAATAGTCCCGCATTACGACTGGTTTTTTATGGAACAAGATACAACGTATAATAAGTGAGGTTAGAGTTGGTGTTACTATTATTTTGTTATTGCTGAACAGTGCCAGGGCTAGCTTATTCTTTCCATTCGTTATTGTGCTAAGCGGTTATTCCACCGTTGGTGGAGAGCCGCCATTTTTAGCATACAAATGTGAGTGGTAACAGTCTTCTCTATCTATCTCTGTGAAAGAGTACATATAAACAGGTAAATGTCAAACTATTCCTTTAATCAAAAATGTCATCATTGAATCAAATGTTATTTTTGTTTTGATTACATATTAAAATCTTTGAATCTAACCAGGGAATAGTTCTGGTGTATAAATAGAGAATATCACTTTGCATTGTTGCAAGCAAGCTATGAAATGTATTTATAGTATATCTTTTACATTAATTGTAACCCAGAATGCCTGTGGCTAGAGTATGTTTACTCAGTTCTTTACTGTGGTGGACTCAGTCAATCAGACTCATTCCTTATGGTCTTTTTTACCTAATTAGAAGTTGTTGATTACTCAGTCTACTTCACCTGTAAGGCTGTTGCAGAGAGTGTGTAATAGTTAAAAGATGATTTGTTTTACTCAATTGGATGGAGAGGACTGAGAGAAAGAGAGGGTAGGTTTCTTCATATCCTCATTCATTCATTTTAACAGAGACCCATTATGGTGTTGTGGTGATTTATGCATTAAGCAGCTTTTTCCAATCCTTCTGAGACCTTATATATTCTCTCCTTCTCTCTTTTCACTTTTTCACTTCCTTCCTCTCCTCTCTTGCTCTGTATGCGTCTAAACTGTCTAAAATTCAGTTTATTATCTAAACAAAGGCTTTTGTAAGTGAATCCCGCTGAGGACAGAGGAGGTTTCGTGTAGAGAGAAGGGAGGACCACAAACCGCATAGCAATGAGCTTCAATTTTCACTAAAGTTTAGGAAAACTGTATGCGGCCATTTTGGAGACAATACTTCATTTAATTCCACCGCCTCTGGATTTAAGAGAGTGCTTTCACCCCAAGGAGTGGTGCCACCTCATGCCTCAAGTGAATTCAAGATCAAAGCAAATAAACATCATCTTTATTGTGCCTCTGATCTACATAAATTGAATACTGGCAGGTTACTGCTCTCTTAATATGGATGTTTTGTTAGGGTCGGCAGTGTGAAATGAAATGTAAAAGCATTTTATTCTTACTTTATATTTCTTTTTCCGTTCAAGAAAAGACTCATTGAGGATGGCAAGTTTGCTTCTACCCACAGCAGATACGTTTGTTGCTGTAAATTTCTTGTTCCTGTTTCCTGCTCAGGATCGACATACAGAGGCGACTGATGGAGGCATACAGTAGCACATTGGATTCGGCAAAACCCGCCAGCTGCCTACATCTCTCTTCTCAAAGTCTGTATTTGACCTGCCAGAACCGAGCACATCGTGAAACAAAGTAGCAGCAGTGCAGTCAGACAGAATTTTTGTATTTTCTGTTTTTGTTTGAACCCACCACTGTAAAGAAATGAAAACTGAACATTTCTTGGCATGACCTTAAGGTAACATCTTTTTGCTCTTGTTCGTAGAGTGACATTTCTAATTAACTGAGTTCTAAAGTGTCACCACATGGCAAAACAGATCCTGCCTTCTTCTATAGAGACAAATTAGAGCATCAGAGTCACTGGATACAGCATAACCATTCGAGTTCCAATCACTCATCGGGCCTGTCTTGTTGCTAATGTAGTGAATGTACTTGCACACACTCATTGTGTTTCCTCTCCCACCCTACCTGCCTCTCTCAGACCTGGATGGAGAAGGATGTGGACTTATATGTCAAACAGGTGAGCACTCTTCCACCTGATTCCTTTCCTCTCTCTTTGTCTCTCTCAATTCGTCCTCTTTTTTTTTTTTTATCTTTTTGTCCACATTGTGATTAGCATTGCAGAGAGGCAATGGGAGCTGTTACATTCTTAGCTTGTCATTGTGCATGTTGATGAAAGTGACAGGAGATGATGTGTTATCCGGACACGAACAGCGCAATTATTATGCCTTATCAATCACACCTGATTCTGCCCGCAAGTGTTCACGGTGCGCGTTTTGGATGAGACTGTGTTTTAATTGCTTACGATAATAACACTCCTTGGTGTGTTCAGACCGTTTCACCGCTGATGACGATGGTCTGTGTGTGTGTGTGTGTGTGTTTGTATGTGTTAAATGTACAAATGTACCACAATGCTTTATGTTGTGCTTTGAAAATATTAACACAGTACTTTCCCCTCCACCCTTGCAGAGAGAGGTTCCATGTGTGTTTGCACCTAACTGACCTCTTTAACACTGCCCGGTCTTTTCCTCAATACTTAACAATGATCCCGGCAGACAAATCCAGGTTGTAGGTGAAACCACAGAATGAGTAAATGAGTTCAGTTTGAATTAACAAACACATAAACAACCGCCAGATCTGTCTATAGGTACTCTTCAGCCTCGTTGTTGAATGCAGATGTGAAGGATCAGACTGGTCAAACATGTCCAGTCCTTTTCACATCACTTGCACCAACAGGAAGATTGAAACACAGAGAAAATGTTAGGTTGGGGTATCAGCCAGTGTCCTTGTTGTATGTGCAGTGACTCAGAAAGCAGGATCCAGCTCAGTTTTTGATCAAATGTAGCCTGACATTTTTGACACATCAATGTCTACGAAAATGGTCTGCACCACATGTTTTGGTCTAGAATTGGATTTGGGGCCTAGAGTAAACATTCTTCCTCTGATGCAGGAGCACAGAATGAGCATGATGTCTAGCATGAACTTCCAGATGGTTTGATTTGTGTTTGATTGTGATGAGATTGATATTAGTTGTGATCAAACCACGTCTCATCAGCATGTCTGTCATAGGTACTCTTGGAGTAGCTTTTCAACAGAATCTGTTTTCTGAACAACATGCATGAAAGCTAACCCAAAGCCACTGTAAGTAGTTTATCTGTTTATTGAGGTGTTACAAATAAATACAGGCTCTCACACAGAAATATACATCGACACATGTATTAAAGTTAATATAGATTATTGTACAGACCCCCTTATATGAGAGTACTGTTGGTGAGCCTAGACAGGACAGACCCCAGAAGGGAATTTGCTCCATTTCTATTTGAAGCACACAGCATTTGCACCGAGGCTGTTTCTCCAAGTTAATAAAATCCTGGCTCACCAGCAAATCTTGAGATGGAGTAAGACTTAAGGTCGCAGTGTCAGAATAAACTCATCTTTAGTTACATAGTGAACCATATAAGCTCTCAAAATGAGAAGTGAAACTTTTGATGCAATCACCACAGCGCTACATCAAAGGCAAACAAACGCCAATATCAGTGCTCAATTTGTCTTGTGTCTGTGTTTTGCCTGCTCCCCTTGTCAACTGTCTTCGTTTGGCATACAAATTATATCAATTCCTCCATTCAACATTCATTCCTCTTTTTCATTCCAAATATTCCTTGCCCCTCTTGCACACTACTCCTTTTTTTCCTTTTCACCACCCACCCTATCTCCTGCATCCCTATCCCATGCCTATCCCACTTTCTCTCTCTCTCTCTCTCTCTCTCTCTCCATGGCTTCCCTCCTTCCCTGCATCTCCTTCCAGTCATTTTCAAGGAGGTCAACACTCAAACCTGCCACCATCACTGGGACCCTTCTCCGGTGATCTCCCTGATGACGAGAGGACCATCCCAAGCTCGGCAGCCCATCAGGAGGGGGGAGTCGGAGTCGTCTCAGCCTTCCTGAACATTCCCTCCCAACCTCATTGTACAGGTATGGGGCTGAAATTTACACTGACTGACATATTGAATGCTCAGTGAAGTGCTCTCTGCTCAATTATTCTGTCCTAAAAAAATGTATGTAAGACCAGAGATTTCTTGACATTGAGTCACGCTGTCTTAGGCATTTGATGGCTATTAGGCTTAGCAGTCGATTTCTTGTTTTTCCCAAAGGTTCCACCCTCAGGGAGCTCCCAGTGAGTTTCCCAAGAAGGAGGTGAATGTGGATCAGCAGAGACAGTAAGGCAGCAGCAGCGGCGCCTCCACCCATCAGCACCGAGAGTGGGTTTGCTAAGAATGCCGCCAGCTTCCTCCAAATACCCCAGGATGGAAGTGCCGAAGCGGAGGAGTAGCAGGGGAGGAAGGGCGGAGGAGGGGAGGGAGACCACATGGTCTTACCGCAGGGACGGTCGTCTCAAACCTCCAGCGCCTCCTCCCAAGGAGGCTCAGGGGGCGAGGACAAGCCCTCTCAACATCGCAGTGGAGGATCCTCCTTCCCCCGCCTCCCTCCCTGACCTCCACCCAGCTGAGAGCGAGGGCTCACTCCGGGCGATTTTTGTGCCGCCCAGTGGGCGATATGAACATCACCATGAACCTCAACCGCCTTTATGGGATCGAGAATAAAACCATGCCCCACGTATGCCACATGATGGCTCAGGGTGGTCTTGTACACTCCTTAATGGAGTGACATGCATCCTCACGCCATTCGCCTCCAACTGAAGCCGGCCAGAGGTCAGTCAGTCCATTGGTAGATCCTGGGGAACCACAGGAGAGAACCAGGACCCTGCCACGCAACCTGGGCAGCACCAACCCAACACCAGCCTCTCAGCAGGATCCCTGGAGGTGGGTGAGAGGCTTGAGGATGAGGAAGAAAAATTCGGTGGTATGAGTCTTCACTGTGTCCACTTTTCAACCTGAGCTCATGGGTTAAAGTTATGGGATGTGGTGGTAGTACGGCAAGTGAAGTCATGCAGTGGATTGACAGAAGAGAAAGCAAGCAAGTGGGAGGAAGCAAGCTGGCCGTGTCCACTTATTCTTTCCAGTTAACATCTCTTTTACCTAAAAATAAGATGCAAATATTCTTATTCTAGACTAAATAACTTGTGTCATGCATCTGGCGATCATAAAAGGATGTGGGAAGATAGTCAGTTTGTATGGCTATAATTACGAGTGTGGCTCTGATGTACAAGTCATGTAATCATATACATCAACAATGGCAACAATATGTTACCATAAAAGCACAGTTGTTTGCCTTAGATCGCCTGGGTTGCAACAACTGCTATTATTTTCTTTCAGTTGAGTAGTATTTATTGCTGCTGATTGAGACAATGAGTGTTTAAATGAGTTATTCTCATAATGACAGACAGCTTCTTCTTCTGTTTGTTGTAAAAGGAGTGTGTGTGTGAGAGAGAGACAGAGAGAGAGTACGTGTAATGTGTGTGTGATACTCCCCCCTAACCATTCAAGGTGGCATAGCAGATGGACTGAGACAGACAAGATCAGAGGAAATACCCCTGGTGAATGTCCTTCAGCCCACCCACCTTATTACGCACACATTGACGTGTCATACACACAAAAACAAGCACACAATGACATGGACACATAAACACACACACGCACTAACATTTTGGATCTTCCCCCAATGGCATCTTGCTGACTCACAAGGTTGATTAAAGAGATGGAAACGACACTTTCACTGAAAAGTGCAGATGCTTCATTTAGGGCTGGCGATCGTTAAGGACGGCAGTCATTAAAACTCATAAAAATCACTGTCAGAAGAGCTACGGTGCACTCATGAATACCAAAAAAAAAAAATCAGCAGAGGAACCTGCTGGATGTAATTTCACTGCTACCTTTCACCGTTTGAATATGCTTTTGATTTGGAGATGGATATCAGAGCGTGCCTCTCAAGATTAAAATCACAGCAGTGTTTTACTCCCAACCAAACACGGTGACGCAGATAATGGAGGGATCACGCAAATGCTCTGTGTGTTCATTTCACTGTTGATTTAGTTAGAGGCTTAAATTTTAACCTAAATGATCTAGTCAGTGTGAAAACTGTCCACAGGGCTTATTATCCCATCATCGCCACAGAATCCAGTGGAGGGAGTATTGAAATATAAATTAGTATCTTCACAACAGCTGTTGGCTGGTAGAGGTCGATCATGGTTGTGTTCTATTTAATACACGATGCAAACTAATGAGAAACCAGTGTGTATGTGGCTGGGTATTTTAGACCATCATGCCATCATAACAGCAACTCATGTGGAGCAGCGAGTTCTTATGAATTTTATATGAGTGAGTTAATGACTGCTTTTATGTGTGTCCTCAAACATGCACATATTTGCACATGTATATGCATGCTGCATGTCTGCCATATTACAAAGCAACTCAATCAATGAATTTCTCGGTTTAAGGTGTGATTTCTCTGTAGGAGAGCAGTAATTGCATTGTCTTTATAAGCAGGGATGGGTGAATTCACTCTATCTGTTTATCTCCTTTGTCTTTTTTAAAACCTGGCTATAACATCAGATCAGCAACTCTGCCCTTTCAAAGAATGAATACAGCTTTAACTAATCAGAGAGCAGCTCCTCCCTGTTGAAATGCAAATCTGGCAGACAGCGAGAGCCAGATAGGAAGTCAGAGATGGAATGTAATGCAATGCAATGTCGAAGCCAGATGAGTTGAAATGTCTGCAGCTACAATTGGCGTGCTTGTGTGCCACTTGCTATAGCTACAGAGGCACTTAAGAGGAGAAAGTTAGTGGGGTCCGTTAAACAAGATTAGAGGATGAAAACCATTTCTCATATGTTTGGTAGCTCTTTTAATTGAAACTTCCAACAAATTCTCCAAAAATAAGAAAAGAGGATGATTTATGCTGGAGTTATAATGATTGGCTTGAGCCGAGAAATTATTATTTCATTCTAATTCTGTTATTCCACTTCACCAATCTCATTACATTGAAATAGACCGGAATAATTTGCTTTTGCTTGACATTTGCAAGAATATCTGTATCATGTTGGGCAGCCAGTGCATATTAGCCTCCTCTTGTTACTGAACAATGGGTCTGAGATCCACAGAGAGACTGAGATAGACAGGTATATGTTCATTAGTGGTCGAGGGTGGTCATTGATGCTTTCTTTCTCTCCCCTGCCCCTTCCTTCCAGAGAGGAAAAGAGTTCGACACTCTGAGCTGGACTTTGAGGTAAGATGTCTGACCTCACCCCTGTCATCAGCCTGTTCTGCTTTGTGCTTGCCAGGACTTGAGAACGACAGAGGAGGCAAAGCATTGCTAAACCCCTCCTTCGACTCAGTTCCCTTGCATTTAGAACTGTTTCAGACCTACTTTTGTTTAGTATGTTGTTTCTCCAACAGTGGCCTTAAACCAATCATCTGTCTTACAGAAATAATTTTTTGTGTCACTAATCAGAGCATCGTGGAAACAAAGCCATTACACTGACAGCTACAATTAAACCAAATGAAGCTGTCATGTCATTGTTGGGGTCCTGGTTGAAGAAACAGCAAAGTAGAGTGCTTTTTGTGTCTGAATGCATACAAGTAATTAGTTCTGGGTCAACACGTATGTGGCTGTAGTTGACTGGCTGGTTATATCTGTTGGAACGACTTGGGTTGGCAGTGTGTGGGTTTGTTTGTGTTAGAATGACCTGGGTGTCCTAGACCTCCATAGTCTCTATTGCTATTTTTTTTGGTAAAGAGTAAACTGCTGTACCTCCCTTTGTACCTTCCGTTATGGTGCAATTTCAGCAATATTTCACCATTGCAAAGACTGGACATTCACTCTCCATAGAGATATACTGCATCTGAGTGGGTAAGGAGTTAGATGACAAGCTACTAACAGACTATGGTTGATCATTTACTTATTCACAATTTACTGAAGAGTCATTAGTGGTCGCTGCATGAACAAGGAGATTGGCTCTCCTCATATCAACTTCTTTTCTCATCAATTGACTATTGACTCTTGAGAAAGAGGACCACTAAAACAGGGAAGTGTACACTTCATCATTTAATGGAAGGTAAACCTTTTTTTTTCCTTAAATTGAGTTTGCCCACACTCAGACCGTCATAAATTAACATTAAACTTTCAGTTTTAAACTGAATTAAGTATATAGACCTTTTTAGGTGGAAAATAATATTTTACTTGAATACTTAGCATACCCAGTGATTTAGTATTACACTTAAAAGTTAGGGGACTGCAAGAGACACATTTCAAACACTGTGCAGCAGAACCTAAGACATCCTGACTTTAGTTCTTAGTATGAGGACTTTCAGCCCAAACCCAGATAACCCTGGTTTTTTTTTATGATGGGTCATCTGACTGCCCCCTTTTTAACTGAGTGCTCTTTTCGTGTCACAAGGTCATAGTTTGTTCAGGCTACATCTGAAGTTCTTGAAAAACTTAAGATCAGGCGACTCAGACAAGGATATGCCAAAGACAAAGGAAGCAAAATGTTTACAGTGAAAAGACACATAGTGAAGGAACTAGCTGCACCTCTTAGCTGAGCAGAGATGAGATTGCCCACTCTGAAGTCATTGAGTCAGTGCTGCCGTCCTACGGTAAGGTATGGGTGAGTGCTGGCATCTTGCCCTGTGTCACTTCTTCTTTAGCCTTGCGTTGCTTCTTTGACGATTAGCTACTGTTCAGCAGCTCCAGCACTGCCCATTAGCAATATATATCAACAGCAGTGGCACTGGCAAACGCGGTTTGCTGTCAGAGAATTAAAGATCTGATTTAGCTGCCATCTAGACAGACATATTCAGAACACAGGGCGCAGCTGTCAAATACTGTTTCACTAGGGCAACAGTTAAATTTCACTCCATCTGTTAGACGCTTAATGAGTTAGACAAAATCCTGAGTTAACAGGACCACCGCCAGTAGGCACCAGTCTGTAACAATGGCATTTGTCAGTCATTTTCACCAAATTTTCACTTAAAGGACTTCAGCACCCCAGTTGCCAAATTTTCAAGACTGGAGAAGTGGATGGCGAGCATGAGCCAGCAATCGACTCCATCTGTCGGCCGCCCCTCTCTAACCCCTTTTCATGGCTGGCTTCACCGCAGTCCCTCAGCCTTACCCCTTCCCTGTCTCTGCCTGCCCATATATTGTCTCCCTCCTTTCCTTTTGCTTTTTTTTGTTTCTCTTGTCTATTTTTGCCGTCCCTTCCTTTCTTCCCTTCCAGAAAGTGATGCACACCGCAGTGACATTCTGAGCTGTTCATGAGCTCAACCACCTCCGTTCCACCACAGACAGGCATAGCAGGGACGCAGCCGTCCACATTCAAGGTAAGACCATTGCCCAAAAGTGGGATGGGAACTGCTGTACCCATGCACCTCCACCCCTTCACACTTGTCACAAACCCTAAAACCCCACCCTGTTAACACTAAAGAACTGATACGGAAAGCAAGCACTGAACTCTGCGCAGGACTATGCTTCACAGAGTGGTCACACTGGCTGTGGTCAGCCATAGTGACATTGCGGCTATTTTTAAATGCAGCTATCAGACAATTATAGTCATAAAAATTTGACATAGCTCCAAGTAATTTACAAACATGAGGTAATTTGGAAAGCGGCTGTATTCATTATAGCTTTCTTTTTTTGCAGCCAAATTGTTGCTTTAGAAATGTGAAATATTGTTTGCTCCAACAAGGAACTGAATGCAATGTACTGTACATTATATATTTTCTTTGTCATTTGATTCATTCACTATTGTACTTTATTATCACATCTGTGGAGAATTTTTGAACAATAACCTCATAAATACAACTTAGAGGCACACATTCTATTTCTGCTTTCTTAACAAGTAAATCCCTTTATGTCTGATGTAATTGACCTGAACTTAATTCATCTTCAACTGTCGCTATGTCTTATTAACAATCGTTAGAAAAGTTGATCACATGAGCTGTTAGCTGAGGATAATCAATTGTAGCTTGTTAATGAAATCCAAATTCTGCTATTTAAGACCTGTGAAACAATCTCACACCTCACCATAATGTGCCGCTGGAAAAAAAAATCCCACGTCTATACCTACAAGTGCTTTGTCTTTGCCTGTCACACTGGTTATCATGTCTGCTGATCGTCTATGTACTGTATGTGATTGTTTTTCTTGTGTGTGTGAGTGTGTGTGTGTCTGTGTGGGTGGTTAGAGTAGGTGGGTGTGTGTGTGTGTGTGTGTGTGTCAGTGGGGCGCTTGGGTGGGCACCTATGCGTATTAGACGCAGAAGCATCTTTGAATCATTAATACACCATTAGCAGCAGTCGAAAGAGTCCCTGCTTGCTCTGCACTGACCTTCAGAGGGCCAGTTTCATTGAAATTTAAGCACACGCGCACTCGCTCGCACTCCCCTCATCTGCAGAGCTTTAGTGCGTAGAGCCATGATGAGTTAGTCAGCCTTGATAGGTGTACTTTCCCCTGGCATCAGCGGCATGCTGGTTCACATCTAATTTACACTGCCACTAGAGGAACAGAGGCCAGCCTGACATCTCTCATATTCCCCATGCCATGTAGCCACTCATGTACTGTATACACACACACACACACACACACGAAAACATGCTGCCATTTCCCAATGCCAGACCAACGGCCTTTTCCTTCACTCCTTATTTGCCCAACGTCTTGATCAAGATTTTCAGAAGCATTGGCCGACTCCTCATTTCATTAATGCCAAGCAAATATTTTATGGAAGAGAAGAAAAATGGCAGGCTGCTTGCAAAGGCATGAGCCATATATTAGAAGTCTGTGGTTCTTAACAGTTGCGCTGCAGCATGCTAATGTGCCTCAGAGGGAGCTCAGGTGTGCTTTGAGATTATGCCCAAATGTAGAAGAAATGAAAGGCCAGCCACAAATAATAGATAGGCTGTATTTAAACTAATTAAGACAAATTGGAACGCTTTTTTCCTCTGGGTTAGTGACGTCACATAAGTTATGAAATGAAAGGGCAGTATAGATATAGCTACCATCCTATTCCATTATGTTAAAGTAAGTAGGCAGTTCACTTAATCAGAATAATTGCTAACGGATAATGCTATCAGTGTCAGGCCTTTGACAGGGACCCAGCTTGAGTTCAGTTCTGCTGTTGTGAACATCTCACTTTGAGAGTCACCCCAGACACGGACATGCTGACTATATAGTAATTATGGAGATGAGAAGGGTGTGTCTATGTGGGTGGGTGTGCGGTTCGTACACTTCTGATTAGAGAGTGCTCACGGTGTGTGGCTGCAAGGCTGTGTGTGATGTGTGTGTGTGTGTGTGTGTCCACTTGTTCCTTTTTGTCGGTGTGCTTTTGTTTTTTATGTTTGAGTGTCGTGTGTGTGTCGCATTGCTCATGTTTGCTAATATAAACTGTGTTTAGAAGACAACACTGCATGGGTAATGATATATAATTGTTTCATAATAACTTAATAACCTCCTTCTATGCCATATGACAGACATTGACAGTGATTTTCATATATATTATATAAGTGCTGTGATTTAATAGCAAACATAATTTTCTATTATCACTAGATATTGTCCATGGTGGACACCAAAGTACTGTCGAACTGGATTCTCACCCTTAACTTCATATAGTCAATTGATTCTAGATTAACTTAAGGACAGGCACTAATGAGCATCTCAATCTTAAATGATGAAGGAGCTTGGCCTGTTCAAGGCAATAGTACAAAGAACACTTCACCCGCCTACCATGTAATGATGAGTCATTTACCTCAAGCAATTATACCTCAAAACTCATTAACCCTCCTGACTTCTGCAGGACTTTAAAGTGCCTAAACAGTATTTTAACCCAGACCCTAAACACCCAGTAACCCCTAACCACAGGTCCCCCTCCCCTCCCAACGAGGCACAACGACGGGCTATCAAGTAGCGCAGAATCGCCCCTCATTTACAAAGAAACAACTTAGTATATGCTAAACCCCACATAAACCTCGCTCAGTAGAGCCCCTAATCAATTTCAGCAGGCTGATGATGTGGTTCATGTCGCTGTATGTATTCCATAGTTTGCCAACTGTTCTGTAGCTGCAGCCGTGTGTTTCATACCGCAATAATGTGTTTTTCGCCATCGCACCGGACCGTTACAAACCTCTCGCGAACAGTGATCACAGCGCTCAACAACTGTAACCAGCCATGGCAGACCTGTCAAGCTTGGATTTCTCCACATGTTTAAGTGGTGTGCATGCAGTAGTAAGGGATCGCTACTCTGCATTAACAACTAGTTTAAGGGCAGTGTCTTTTTTTCTCAACCAAAAACACAAGAGGGTGTTTATTCGTTTCAATGTAAGCTGCAATTAACCTGCTAACTAGCTTTTGATGAATAGTTCCTGAGCATGAATGTGCTAAAGAGAACTTCATTAGATTGTAGGTGCTGCTAGGTTTTACTAGAAGCCCCATTCATGACTAATACAGTCATTGCGCATTTTCATTGTTCAGACGCTGATCCAGGATGCTATCAGAGTCGAAGCAACAATACGTCCTGCTCCCCCGTAGGATTTGTGAAAAGTTTACACCTGCTGTTCCCCAGCCACCGCTAAAGTCAACCAAAAGACAAGTAAATTTAAATCAACCTCTGTGCTAACATTAACACTAGCACATCGCGCTGAATTTATGGTTACCAGCTAAAAATGAGAAACATTTTGTCTACCTCTGTTTGAAGAGTTATGATGGCAAATCTGTTACTGTGAAAGCTGGACGGTGTAGCATCAGTAACTCAGAAGGGTTGGGCTTTGAAGCGAACAGTCAGTTCACAGAGAATGGTATTATACTAAGATCATACTTTGTGTGTAACTGCATTAACAGAAACAGTGTCAAACTATACTTACTCCATGTAGCTGCTCATCACTTCTTTTGTCGCACACTGTCTCATAGTGAAGTAACAGTACGATGAGCTCTAATGATAGATAACCCCTAGTGGTGTGGTGGTGTAAAGTTTGCGCATCACAGCTATATCCTCGTTCTAGCATTCATGTGATGAATGTTGTCTCTTCCTCCATCAACTTGTCTATACAAATTGCTATTGAAATATTCAGTTCGGAATCACTACAACCAGACACATGGATTTGTAAGGTGGTCTGATGTGACCTGATTTTATCTTCATGATAAAACATAAACTCATGGAGGATTTTTTTTGTTGTTGTTTTGGTTAAGTCTTTGGGTTGTGTTTCATTACCGTAGCACACTCTGAAGGCAGTGTGACAGTCATCATGTCATTGTGTCCATTTCAGTGCCTGAGTTGAACCTTATGATGTAAAACACCCCAACCAAGTGATAAATCGTTCTTTATAAAGACAATGACCCATCCTCAAAACGATTTTATAAATCACCTCATAAACCGCGATATGCTGTCCATAAACCAGCTCATTGGCACCGGAAAAGGGCCAAAACACGATGCACTTCAGAAGGAAGCGATGAGAGACTCCTCAAAAATACAAAGGTTTATGGGGTCAGAAGACCTGATCCATTTTACCCTGTGGAAAGGGATCTCTTGTTGGTTGTGTTGAGAGATGAGGATATCAGAAAATGTTCCACTTTTTTTTTTTTTCTTTTTTGTCATTCATCTTATCCAATTTCTGTAAGTGCAGTGAGCTGTAAAGTGGTCTTGGGCATTACATGTATCACCACAGATAATCCGGCTACCAATCTCTTGATTCCATGCTTTTCGTCTTTTCTTCCTTTCCATACCACCCCCTCACACCTCTTGTTAACTCTGTGTTGCACAGTGACTGGTAATACCTTATTTACCACGTGATAGCTTTTATGCTGTTATGATGACCAGTGTTAATGCTGAATGGTATTTCGAAAAACGAAAAGGAAAGACGTGACTGGAAAGACGGGGAGGCAGACACTATATCACAAGACTCTCCATTAACCCTTTGAAAAAGTGTTGAAAATCACCTTGTCTGTCTTTTTCTATTAGGCTGTTGAGGCGGTGGAGCGATTCTGCCCTGAAAATAACACGCGCACGCTGCCCTCTGTTACATATTCTGTTGTTATTTTGAAAAACATGTGCATGGCCTTTAAATTTACCTGCAAAATGTCTAACTGGTAAACCACGGCTAAGAAAGGTCACGGCAGGCTATGACATAAACATATAATTCTGTTGGTCAGACATTCAGTATTTCTAATGCAGAAAGATGCATAGCACTGAGCGCATTCTCTTGCTGAGAGGTCACAGCTGTGATATACATCCAGTTAGTTTACTTTTGCTTCGGGTGACATCAAATAACAGTGGCTTAGACCTTGAATCAAATATTTAACATATATACACAGTTGTTTGCCCCTATAAGAGAGTCAACATCTGTAGTGGTAACACTATTGGCGTTCGCTGAAGGATAGAAAGAGGGCCTCATTAATGCTACTGGCAAAACAAATTCAAATCCTGCTCTGTTTAAGTACAGTGCACGACAGGCCATATGCTAGCAGAGAATGGAGTCCATTTTTCATTGTGTTCCCATAATGGAGACATGATAAAATGGAGTCAGGGGTTGTATTGAAAGACAGCGAGGATGCAGTGTGTGTGCAACCAGTATGTTTTAGCATTAGTGTCTGTGCTAATGTTTTAGCTCCTTGGCCTCTGTCATTGTGAAACTAGTTTGTCGTTTTCTATCCTCTCGAAGGTTCAGGCTGTCGTAACACAAATTTGCATGCAGTGCCCACGATGGTGGTTGTGCCTCAGTGTGGGATGGACAGCGGTGTGTGTGTGTGTGTGTGTGTGTGTGTGTTTGTGTAAGGTGGAGTAAAGAGCAGGTGTTAAAAGAGAGAGAGCTTGTACCTTTCGTATAATGGCCTGGCTGATGCATTTTAGCCTCAAATGGATATATTTCCATCCCATCGCCTGTTGTGTTCTTGATTAAAATGAAGCAGTTTATTTCCCCTCTCCAGATAGACAGGAGGAGTTGTGCTGAACGTGCAGTGGGATGGAGAAATACAAAAGGAAACAAGTACCCTACTTTGTTGTGATTTCACCATGCTAGATCAGAGCAGGACAGCGAGCAAATTTTTCGATTGAGAAAGATGTATTTGGTAATTCAATCTAAATGGTTGTAGGTATGTGTGTAAATTCTTACAATGAAATACTAGTCTGTCAGGCCATATGGAAATATATTGCGGTATAGCCCACAGGGTTCTTCCATTATCCTGCCCCATAAAAGAGAGGGTGCGACTCTGGGTGTTTCCTTTATGCATCCACAGTTAACATTAGTGTCTGTCATTGGCCTCTAGCAATGTTTTCAGGCCACTGAAGGAAATTAGCTAAGGTAATGTGTATGCTTTGAGGGTGTCTCTCGTGGTAAATGAAGATGTATAATTTTAAATGACAAAGACCCACTTTGTTGATTCAGTGAGGCAATTTGCTCCGCACTTGCAAAACCTCAGAGATCTGTGGATAGTCAATTTGTTGGCATTATTAAGGGGCTTCAATTTCACATTCCAGCAATAAAGCAAGTCCTCCCCCTCTTCTTCCTCTTCATATCTCATTCTTCCTCTATCATCCTCCCGGCTTCTGACATTTTCTCTCTTGCTTTCTCTCCTTCATTCAGGCTTTCCTCTAAACTCAGCCCTCGGTGGCACGCTTAAGGCATTAATTGAATAATTAGCCCTCCTATTAGCTTGTTTTTTTTAATTATTTCCTTGCCCCCCATCTCCTCCGCAAGTTAAGTATAAACTCATCAACTGTTTTCATCCTTCCACATGTAAATTGCCCATGAAAACTGAGGACTACTGAGGTAGCTTTGTGCTAACACTGGCTCTATCAGTGGCTCCTAATGAGGGGACCTGTTAGCCCAGGCGAACAAGCTTCCAACACTGGCTTCTGCGGCACCAAGAGGCACAATACTAATTTAGCTCATTTAGTGTCCTGGGCCAATTAAAGCGAGGTGAAAGGGCCGAATCCGCTGAACTGCTTACAGAACACTGGCCTTGGATTGCATTGCGCCTGCACTGGCTACATTAAAAGCACAACCCAAGCCTGTGTGTCTGATTGCTCGCTTTGTTTGCAGTGTGTTGCACTAATGGCCTTATTTTGCCCCACATTCTCCAGATTTGCCTTGAAGGCCTTATTACTTGTGACACAGATTCCTTCCCAGCTATGGGTAATGAAAAGAAGACTGCTATGACCAGTTACTATTTTTGCACCCCTATCAAATTATTGCTGGAAAGGTTCTATAATCTGGATTCTATCATTACCCACGATATAATGAAAGAAACACATGCACAAATACTCCAGTTGTGGTTCAATATGATTCAAAGCCCACTGACAGTCATGTTCTGGTATCCACTCAGTCTACTCCTGCATTATTTGGATGTTTCCTCATTTTCTTCATGTATAAATGTATCAAGCTTGTTTCATAAAATTTCACACTACTCACACTCAATGTATGTCTTTTCTTGGCCTTACTTTCACATTTTTATTGATTTCGTTCTTTTTTTTGTTGTTGTCGTTTGTTTTGTTTGTTTTGTTTTTTTTTGTTTGTTTGTTTGTTTCCTGTTTTATGTCTTTTGTTGGCTGACTGGGCCTTGTGTTGCATGCTTGTTGTCATGTCCCAGTTTGAGTGTAGCCAGACAGTCAGCAGAACCATGGGCATCCAAGTCAACAAAGGTAAAGTTAACCCACTTACCCGCAACCACCTGTCCTCCCCCATCATCTCCCAGACAGACAGCCTGCCACATTACTCACCCACATCCAGACACAATTTCCATTCCATGGTCCAAATGAGGGGGGCTCTGAGTGGCAGGGAGTGGGCCTCATCCACCAACACCGTCGCAGACATCCCGGAAGACTTTAGGTGTTTGTGTGGTAGCATCTTTTCTAGTTTGTACTTTCCCACTGAATCCCTCACACAAACCTGCTTCTTGTCATTCTTCCAGCTTGCAGCATCTTTCTTAGAATCTGGTGTAGTTGCTCCGTAACTTCTCTACTATTAGGCTATTAGGGCATAAATTTCCAATTGGTGACTGTCACTAATTTTACTAGTGATAGACAGACAACAATGTATTAGGGGTCATGTGGCGCCTGCAGCGGTCAGCTCTATTTACCCTGCTGTGCTTGCAAAGCATAATGGAAAGCACTTTATACCCCATGATGCCTCTAAAAGCCAACAGTGGATACTGTAGGTGAGTTGTTAAATGGCTGACATTATTCAGGTGTGTTATCAGTGAATGAAAATCCATACTGGGGGTTCCAAACTGTGCTTTTAGAGGTGAATTATTTAATCACATTTGACTCTTTTGAAGGCTGATGAGGCAGAAGTATAAAGTCGCCATTACAGGACTGAAACTAGCCAGAAAAAGAGTCTGGTCATAAATTGCCCAAATTCGCTTAGTGCAGGTAGGATAATGCTCATCCTGTAATAGCCCCGACATACGGCTTTAAGGCAAAAGCAAATATGAAAGAGAAAAAACAATGTGCCATTTGGAAACAAGGAAAGCAGAGAGAAAAGATACTATCTTAAAAAAAAATGTTAGTCCTTATATCAAAACAAGTATAGTCCATCTGTTTTTTTCTGTGCAGTACATTAGTGGAGGAAGTATAATTAAAATAATTTATTTATGTAAAGGAGTAATACTACAATATAAAATGTTACATTTATATAATATTATAGTAAAGCACCAAATGCATAAAACCTCTGACTGTTATGCTATTACGGGTATATTATTAATGCACTAATGTTTCAGTAATATTTACTGTTGTACCTGATGGAGATGGAGTTAACTACTTCATACTATACACTTTGGTGGGTAGTTTAATTCATAACAATGCATCATATTGTATAAATGATCACATGCTTTGCAAATAACCAGAAAGTAGCTCTCAGTTTAATCTGGTGGGAGTAAAACTTCGAATACTCATGTCCTTTTTTGGGCGGTTTAGTTCATGTGTGAGTAAGTTACTTGGCTCCATTCCACCACTGATGCAGCTGTCAGATATATTAACTTAAAGTATCAAACTGATGTGTACCAATTGAAATTTAGAGTTTCAGTAAATGTAGTCTAAACTAGCTAATGAGCAATATCACATATGACAGTAAATCAAACACCCCAAAGCAATCTTACTACAACAGAAATGGTTTTAATCTCAGAGGAGTTGAATCTTTACATATCAACACCAGAAGGCTTTTCTGCCTGTCGTTCTATAACACACACATCAGGGCATCAAGACAAATTGGCACTAGCAAATAAAATTGACTTGGACTTGATGACATATTCCCCCAAGCACTTTCATAAACAGCCTCTTAGTATGTATGATGTGCCTGTGCTGCTTTTTACAGAGAGGAAAAAATTGAATAAGAACATGAATTTATGTGTTGCAGAAACTTTTTTACAATAACCAAAAACTTCAAGCTAAAAACAAAAACAACCCTAAAAGCTCCAGTTGATATGATCATCATAAGCCAAGTCATTAGAGCCACTGTAGGAATCAATGGGCCAGGAGTTGAGGTAGACTGGGATTCAGAAAGCAAAATGACATGAGGGCTCAACACAACATCCTCACGACCACACACACACACACACACAATATCATCAACACACACACACAGTTGATGGCCAGTCAACATAACCACTAAAAACTGCAATACCAAACACCACAAGATTTGTGATTTGTTATTTCTAGCACTGGTGTTGCAGGACTCCACTAGCTCCCCATGCTGACCAACCCACCAGAAAACATGTTACATCTTTATGGCAGCACATGTTGTGCCAAAAAATCACCTATTGAGAGCCAGCCAACATAAGCATAAAAAAGACAGGAACATAAAATGAATAAACAGATAACACTGCAGAGGTATGTAGGAAGTGGCAGGAACATACAGAGTCAGTATTGTCCACTTTATGGCCCCCGTGTTAATTATTTAATGCCTTTGTGTTAATACATACAGTATAAAAATCAATAATGCAGATAGTGTAGATAGTATTTCCATAAAGCACAACCAGATTAGTTATACTCTTCAACATTATTTAGAAAACATGAGCTGCAAAGCCTCTAGCAATCTAGTAGATTCACTGCTATGGCTTTTAGAGTCAGCTTACTTTACACCCACATGCCACCCTTTCTTTTATCCTTTTTTTAAAAATAGTAGTTGTAGTTGCTTTTAGTGGTGTGTAGCATGTGGAGTCTTTTCCACCACCCTGTCCTTGCTTCCTCAGTTTTCCTCTAAGCCCTCACAGGTCAGGATGTTAAATATTCCGCCTGCTCCAACACAGTTCGATAATGTGTATGACCATGCCACATTGTTTTTGTTCATATTTGGATGTTGTGGGTGTTCACATGTTGGATTCTTCATGAGGAGAGTTGGTGAGAGTGGGGGAGATTGAGAGATGGAGACAAGAGAGAGTAGTGGCAGCGGAGCACAAAAAGCAACAACTGCCTGTTCACCTGCTGAAGGTGTGGGAACAATGCTATTGTTTCAGGGCAGCGTTGTCAGTGACTGTGATCCCCCTCCCCTCCTCCTCCTCCCCTTCATCTCTCTCTCTCTTTCCCTCTGTCTCTCCCTCGTCCTCTCTCTCTTTTCTCTCTGTCACCCTCTTCCTCCCCTCCTTCCTTGTCTTCTCCCTCCCATTTCATCACCACAGAGGGAAAAGCGATGGAGCATTTCGTCTGCCGGAGGTGAAAAGAACTCGTCGAGTGTAAGTAGAGGGGTTTCTGGCAAAGAGAGAGAGAGAGAGAGAGAGATGGGGCTTTGGGGCAAGGAGGGACTGGAGGCAGGCAGAGATGTCGAAAGGGAATGGATAGACACGCAGTAGCAGCACAATCGCGTTAGCCTAGTCTCCCAGGGATAAAGTTGGGCTTAACTGCAGCATTACCCACACTCCTGCATTACAAAATGTTCCTTCGCCAGCATTTAGCATGCAAATTGGCTCCCAGATTATGCCTTTTGTATTCATTTTACCAACTGTCAGGCTGTGACGCAGGGAGAATGATAATCAGGCAGATATTGCCCCCTAGCCGGGCGACCATCACACTGCAAGGGTGGGGGGGGCTGGAGGGAGGCAGTGCAGTGCTGCAGATCAATGAGCTGTGTGTCTGTGTGTGTGTCTCAGATGAGGAGATAGACAGGGTTTGAGGGTGTGAATAGCTCAAAGTGAATTACATGAGAGTTCTTAGAAGAGTTGGTAATGGACAGGAGGGTGGGATTGTGGGAGAAGAATGTCATAGCGCCTAGAATGAAAGACGCTGAAGGAGAGAGTTGTGCCAGATAGATTTAAGGAGCAGATACAGTAGTGTTTCTACTTAATGGGATACATATGTATTAAAAGGGGGCACAGATGTAGGGGTGCTGTCATAGAATATACCTCAAATACACTTAAAAGCTTTTATCTAACCAGATGTTGAAAAATCCAGCGGAATATTCATCTTCTGGAATGTTATTTAGAGTATGAATATTAAGCTCCATGACGTCCAAAAGCTCTGCTGGGTCCATCATGTCTGTGAAAGCACCACGTAGTTGTATGTTTTGTTTCACCAAGAGTCATCTGGGCAAACGATCCTCATGTCTTTTTCCCAGCTTGTATGTGTGAAATCATTATCTCCGCAAAATAACGAGTCCGATTTGAATAATGGCCCCTATCTGATGCATAATGCTGTCTCTAATTGTGTTTTAAAGTTAATCCCGTATGTGTTTTGCTGATGCATGGTAATAAATGCAGCAACTGGTTTATGCTTGTAAAATTATTTTGAAAAGTTACCGATTGGGAGAGGTGGGAGATGCAGTGAGGATGGGTATCATTTCTGTAAATAAAAGAGCAGAAGTATTTTTATTTATCTATTTATTTTGGATGATAGAAGCATGGAGAGGTGTCTGAATAGCAGGTAGGCACGGTGCTGCTTTTAGTATTTATGAGGTTAAATAACTTTGAAGAAATGGGCACAGGGTGGTGGGCCCTCTGTGTGTATATGTTGACATTGCAAATGTTAGAGGTAAAGATCAAACTCAGTCTTCTGTGAGTGCATATTTAAATGTATCCATCTCTCCAAATCTGCACACAGGCCAAAACTACGAAACAATGGTTTCCAGGAATAAGCTTAGAGTGAAAAATTACAACTTTGTCTATTTCATGGTGCTGGCATTCATTTCAGTCCATTGTGATAAAACTGCTCACCAGATTAACTTGACATGGAAAGAATCATTAGCAGGCACACAGTCAGACAGGCAACAGTTTAGTCTGATCAATCTTAACCAGTTTGCTTTTTGAGGTAAAAGTGAGTTAACCCTAAATATATGTAGTAGGAGCCAGTCTGCCGCTTGTTTAATCTAAACAATAACTGATCCCTCCAGGAGTTTTGGCTGTTTGCCCGTAATGAAGTAGTTCAATACAGCCCCTCACAAAATGGTAATTATGTCATTTTTCCACTTCAGATAAGAGATTTGTGAAGTGGAAATAATGTGATAATTAGTGAGTTTTAGAGGCACTGGTGGTGTTGGCTCAAGAGAGAGCCTTGCAAGTTGTTTCCTCTTAGTACAATCCAGCTATAGCTGTATATTTAACACCATATATCAGAGGAAGCACTCCAATGGAGGGGCCCTGAGGTTTGGGCTTCTGGTCAGTTGGTTTTGGCCTGTTAGTAAATTCCTGATTGGTTGGTATGCACGCTAGGGCTGGATAAGTTGAAAACAGAAAATTCTGGTAATACTGCAATTAATCATCATTTTCCCCTCCAAATAGGTTTAGCTAACCTGGTGATTTGTAAACACAGTGTGATCATGTACTGTAACTCGTTTGTGTTCCCGTTGAATCCACTTCTGTAATGTTGCCACCATCATTAAAGTTCAGATTAAAATCGTCCAAACCACCAGTTTATATGAAACAAGAGTTAATCCTTTAATTGAGATTTTATCTTTTTCCAATTTAATGTAGCGCCTTAAGTTGCAGCTAGCTTTTCCACATGGCTCCGTTTCTTGTCCTCCTTTCCATCATCAGGACAAGTCAACCCCAGAGGACCAGAGCTCCTGGGACAGTCAAGACCATGATCTCCCCGAGTTCACATCGTGCCTGGGAGCAGAAGGGACCGATGGAGCTGCACACAAGAACTGGGACCTCCTCTGCTAACACACCAGACTCATCCGAGGGAGACTTCCAGACTGGAAGGTGAAGACGCCAAGCAGATGTACACTGCCTCACTCTGAACACACACACACTCATGCCGAGACACGGTACAGATGCACACAGAGATACTGAATCCTGAAAAGCTATACATAAGTACATGATTTTTTTTTTTCACAAAGATCTCACAATAATACACACTGCTCCCTGTCTCCTGCAATGTGCTCTGTCGGATCCCATCCTGTATTTGTTTACCCTGCAGTGGACAGACATAGAAAGAAGACTGTTCTACTCTATATTTTCGCAAAGACCATGTTGAAACAGGGCTTCTGACACGTCTGTGATTGAGAAAATTTTAAATGAACTTAAAAGAAAACTATGAAAGTAACCTATTTCTGAGAAAATGTCTTGATTTTATTCTGGAGAAAAAAGAAAATCTCGTCAATTGTTTGATGATTTGGGGGCGGGGGTTAAAAAAAAAGAAAAAGAAGAATATTTCTGCAATCGCTCAGTTTCTTTTATAGCAAGGGAAAAAACTACCTGAGGTTTTCACACTGGTAACCCTACCCCCACCCCACCCCACCCCACCCCCACCCCACCCTGTGCATCCTGTTTATTTATTTTTCCTTCTAATGGCTGACGACAGCATTCGATCTCTCTCAGTCTTTCCTGTTCTTTTCTCGTCATTTTGGATGGATAGGTGTGGGACAGGGAAAGAGCTGCTCATTGGTACGTGCGGCCATCCTCTCTGCTCTCTCTTTTTTTTTTTTCTTCAGGTTCTAGCCCCATCCATCCATTTCTTTCGCATCCTCCGTGTCGACATCGTACCGCCCCCCCCCCTTCCCCTTTTTTGTGTATTTTCTGTGGTTTAGTTAAGAGAAAATGTCCTCCCTTATGGTTTGAAACTTTTAATGAAAAAAATAATACGATTGAAACAAATAACTACCAACTGAGTTGTGTTCTATGGTCTAACTGTTCAAGAAGAATTGATTTATTTTCAGACTGGTTTGGTTTTTTTCTTCATTATTTTTCCTTTCTTTCATTTCCTGTGAGAATTAACCCATGTGGAACTTTCAAAAAAAAGAAGAAAAAAAAAAGACATAGGACACACACACACACGGCACATAAATGTGAGCTTGCTTTCTGAGGTAAAGTGCGCCGCATGTTATCAACCCATGAGGGAAAAGAGGGTTAGTGATCGTCATGCAGATTCTTGCATCTCCTTCTTTTTTTTCCCCCCACTGCTCGGCGATAAAGGCCTTTAAAGATTGCAGCATCTGAATCCATTTCAGCCATCACCAATCATATTGAAGCTAGAAAACGATAATATCTCAGTCATTTTCATCCCAGATGGAATTCGTGCTAGCACTGTTTAGCATCTCATTCCTCAAAAACAGATCCCTTACAGTGAACTATCAATCAGTTTAGCTCTTTTCTTCTTTTCCCCCAAGAGCTCAAAACCAAACGTGACTTCTTTTGCTTTCGTCTGCCACCTCCTTCCCTGTCCCTCCACTCTGTTGCTTATTCTGCCCACCCAGCGTCGCGCTACCAGGAGGCATGAAATCTTGATGTTAGCAGTGGAGCCAGTTGTATAATTCCTCGTTCACACAGATCCCTCTCCGTGTGATTGTATCCTGCGCTTTTGAGCATAGCAGCTGCAGAAAGAGAAGGCGAAACAGAACAGCAGAGATGGGTGGGGTGGGGGGGTCACAGAGGTTATAAGGCTACAAGGTGCCAGACTGAAGAAGGAAAGAAAAAATAGCCAGTGGTGATGCTTCCTGCTTGACATTCTACATCCGTACTTCAGTCGCTACAAGAGGACAACCAGTTTCCTGCTGCTGCTACATTAGCACATCAGCCCTCCACGCTCCGACAGAGAGAGTGTGTCAGAGTGCAGGATGAATTCAATAGATGGCTCGATAACTTTTCTGTCTATGTTCAAAGCAGCTCTCATTAATCTAACGGTCTGGTGAAAGAGATGAGGGACAATTTACGAGGGGAAAAAAGGCAAGTGTGAGAGAAAATGGTATCCGAGGAAAAAGATCCAAAAATATATAGCGAGAAAACTAGAGGCAGGCAGAGATGCAGATTAAGAAGGGGGAGAGCTCAAAACAGTAATTATCCGGGGATGGCGATTTGTCCTGACATTTTCCAATGCAGCCCTCAAACCATCTGTTTAAAGATCCCTAATGTGGTAGTAGTGCAGTGCAGCGCAGATGGTGAGACAAGAGTGTGGCCCTTCTAACCTTTCAAGCTAATCAGCTGATAGGCAAACCTACAGCTCGCATCCTCTCGAAGGAGGGAGGTAGGTTCAGCCCCAAGTTGCCGAGCTAAGGTCACATTCACCTGACCTTCTGTGAGGCTCAGGATCCAGATCCACCA
This sequence comes from Lates japonicus, assembly GCA_033238685.1. Lineage (NCBI taxonomy): Eukaryota > Metazoa > Chordata > Actinopteri > Centropomidae > Lates > Lates japonicus. The sequence continues at coordinate 1,859,844 of BRZM01000031.1, forward strand.
TACGGTGTGTCCAAAGAGAACAAAGCAACGCTCCGTCGGTTACACAGTCCTCTGTCAGTTTTACTCTAGAGTAGAAAAAACACGCGTCTCAGATGAAACAGATTTGACCTTTATACAGACAAATTAGTGTTGTTTTTTTAATTTGTGAAACTGAATATTTTAGAGAAAGATCTAGATGAAATCTCCACAAATCCTTGTTCCCATGGTAACTTATGAATGGGATTTGCAGAAAGAAAGATGGAAGGAAAGAAGGAAGGAATGTATGGTTTCAGTGCAGCATAAGACTTTGTTACTTCTCTTCTATTAGAGATATTTTCCATATTTTTCTCATTTTTCTCTCTTGCTTGAGCTTAAACACTCAATGAGGGCTGGATTTTTACTTTTCATCTTCAAGAACGGTAAGTGAGATGCAGCTTGAACTGACTGAGAGAGAGAGAGAGATGTTTGACCAATTATTCTAATGTGCCACCACAACCGAGGATCATCTTGCAACGTGTTTGTTATGAGAAACTCTGGTGTGACCGACACGAGAAGATGCTGGTCAGGTGGTCAGAGTGTGTCAGTATGCCATCTTGTTTTCGTTTTGCGTTTGAAGCCTGCCAAACTCAGAAGTAAATATGAAACACACAGACAAGCAAATCCGCAAGTTAACTCCGTGTGGACGCCAACTCCAAAAACTCCTATGCTCACCTTCACCTCCACCCTGCAGCCTTTGATGCTTAGGTGTTAACCGACTGCTACAACCATCCAACATTCCAGTTGATTTATTTCTGAAAAACCCTCCCTTTCCTTTTCTCCCTCATTTTTGTTCTTTTTATACATAAGATTGTACAAAGTAGTCCTCTAATGTTTTCATAGTGTCTTTTTTATATGAAAATAAATTTTCAAATTGATCTCAGTGTCTCATATGTGCGTACGCTGCTGCTTCAAGGGCATCTGCGGATGAGAATGCCTAGGCTCTTTCTTGATTTGCAGTGCCCTCGCAATCCTATGTTTTCGTAATATCACTCTGGGTGTTGGGCATGACAAACTCTGTTACCCAGAAGCACTGAAGCTTAACTGTGACCAATCAGAGGCCCCGCTGGTCTGTCTGAAAATGTAAGAGGAACAGCTCTGTGGGTTTGAAGTTATGTTGCATTGGAATAACCAAAGGGGGAAATGTCAACTCAAAGTGATTATTTCATTAAAAATGTATAAACTTTGAGCGATATTTATGCTAATAACAATCCTCCTCCGAAGTGGAATTTCCCAAAAATGGCTTTGTTATGTAACTTGGTGAAAATAGCCACAGTGGATGGATTTTAATAGTCCAGTCAGCAGTGCTGCAGTGAAGGATCAAGTGGGGATGGCACAGTGCGCATGCCTCACTCACTCTACATTTGCCCTCCAAGGGGATTGTGGGTAATTAAGTGTGGATGAGTCTGCCCATGGAGCTGCCATCAGTCACCCTGGAGAAAGGCCACCAACGGGAACTTTCACAAGGGAGTGAGAGGGATGAGAGAGGGGTCAGAGGAGGAAGAAAATAGAGAAGCCAGCCCCAAGGACGAAATGCATGGTGACAGAGTAAAAGCAAGGAAGGGGCTTTCACATTACCTCTGGCGGTAGAGTCACAGTGATTAGAGTGCCTCTCGGTTATTTTTCCCTGAGGTTTGTGGGTAATTAAGTTGTGGCGCTGGTGTGTCACCAGTGACCCAAGGAGAGACCCAGCTGACAAATAACACAGGGAGACGAAGTGAAGAGTGGACAGACGTGAGATGAAGGAAGACATTACAAATTGAACAGTCAACTTGACTGAGGCCGTGTCCACCAGGAACCTCCTGTCAGCGCTGCCTTTCGCTTGATATTTACAATAAAGACGGGACACGCTACTGCATGTTGCTGACAGCCTTGGGAGGTTCACGTGTTTTTGTGCTCAGAGCAGCAAGTCCTGAAAGTTTACTATAACTGAATTACACAATAGTGTAATGCAAAGAGTTCCAGTGTGTGGTTTCAATAGTGACACAGTGGGAACAAGAGGCATTAGACTTTTCATGCATAGTCAAACTGACAATCCACAAGACTGTTTCTTTTTTGGGGGTGTGTGTTTTGGCTACAGCTTCTGTAACAAGCAGTTATTGCTGTGTTGTTTTGTCTTCCTATTCCCAGGATCACTGCACAAAAGCGTTGCCAGTAGTGTGACGTCACCCCGTAAACAAACTAGCATGGGCTGCTGTACTGAGCCCCGCAAAACAGCAGAGTTATGCAAACAATTTTAATGTATCAGACTCAATGCTGGATCACCAACCCAAGGCAAAGCTCCAGTTTGACTGTGTCAGTTGTTTTTGGTCATTTAATATCAACTCAGGGACATCCTGCTTTATTACCTAATGATTCGTTCAGACCTTTGTTGTATATTTTGCCCTCATGGTGCATATAAAGCTGTGTTACATCATAAAACTACAAATTAACACACAGAGAACCGGGACCATGTAGCACAGTAATATTGCTTGGTCTCTGAGTATATAATGAAGCTGCATTGTGTAGACTGCTGTGTGCAGTGCACTTGAAGGGAACTTGGAGGAAATAGGGCACATGCATGCAGGTGTTGGTGGGGTCCGACAGTACATTTTTTTGCCTCAGGACCCCCTAAGAGGTTTATCTTGCTGTGATTAAGTGTATTGCAGATAAAATGCACATGTGCTGGCAAGTCCCCAGATGAAGCCACACACATTTCTGCATGTTCATGCTGTTCTGCTGATCAACAGTTGGTGGCAGTAACACCAACAAAGAAGTGTAGAAATGTGCCATTAAAAGCAAAGAAGAAAAAAACTGCTAGCTAGCAAAAAAAAGGGATGTGTCGTAAATTCTCAAATAATGGCCAAAGCCTTTAGTTATCTCATTAGCTGAGAGGACCAGGTCTTGATTTGGGACAGGTTTATATTAGAGACAGGCCTTTATTGCTGCTGATTTTCTCTACTCCCATCCTCCATGTTTACACGTTGCCTTGATAACTTTGGTAAAATGTCCATCTCCACAGCGCTAATTTCATCCATAGAGCAAGAGTCGCATCAGGCCTGCCCTTTCCCTCGAACAATGTAACGCTACCATGAATGAAACTCGAAACTTCTTCCAAAATTTTCACATTAAAAGATTTCCAGCCTTCACTTTTAATGTGAGAAAATATAAAGCTTTGATGACAGTATCTTAACACAGAGTCTGAGCTGTGGAAAAGTACATTACTAAATTTATCATACAAGGTGTTACAGTTGGCTGCAGGTAATTCCTTCACTGTTTTTTGTTTGTTTGTTTTTTGTTTATTTTTTTGGCCTTTATTTGTTCGAGCTGGCTACTCTACCAGCCATTATTTGAGACTCAGACATTGTTTGAATACCAGCTTGCAAATGTGTTATGAAGACAGAAATTAATTCATTCAAAGTGTTTGTTAGGCCTGGGTGAATTACCTGATGTTTTTCAATAACACTAAAATATACATTGTAACAGAAAAACTGCACAGGCCCCCTTTAACTAATCATAAAAGCTTTCTTAGGAAGGCATATCTTCACAATTAAAAAAAGAAAAAAAAGAAATACAATCTATACAAAAAAGCTGTGAAAAACAAAATAATAATAGTGCCTGATGGACAAGGCTTGCGGCTGTTTTAAGTCCGCAGTGAGTTAGATATCCAAGTGAGAGCAGGGGGAGAGGGAGAGTGCGAAGGACTGAGATTGACAAGCAAAGTCAAAAAACAAGCAAAACAAATACCACGGGGAGGAAAAAACAAAGAACACCCTTGGAACACTGAGGAATTTGGGCAAAGTGACAGCGTGTGGTAACCTGGGAATACTCTATGCAGAAACCTGTGAGTGGAATTATATGTCTCACTTTGACACTGAAGTAAGGTGAGGGTGTGCCGGGCATGCGAGGGTAAAGTTTTAGTCCTGAGACAGGGAACAGAAGAAATCCATTGCTCTAATGGTTGTAGCATGTCTCTCTGCCCCCAGCACCACCACCACCACCTCACCCTCAGTGGCAGACAGATGGTTTTGTCCCACAGGCTCTGGTGCCATGTTGCTCAGGGAGGACACTAAGGAAGGAGCAGACTGATGGATTAGAGGGGAGGCCGGAGTGGGCAAGGCCATGGTGGACAGGACGTGCTGATGAAAGTAAAAGAATGGTTCTTGAGGACATAATGCAAAGTAGAAGATCACAATGTAATCTATGTCATCTAAAACTTCTAAACCAAGTTAAAACCATTAATACCCCTTTTGGACAATGCCATAGACATCTCTTTTTCTGATGTTTGACTAAACAGCTTATTCTCATCTGTGCTGTTATGGATCAGATCCCTGAATGCTTTGCGGTGCCAGTTTTTCAGCTTTGGCCCACTTCTTTGGCGCTGATGGCACAGCCAGACTGCTCCTTTGAGACTGCCTTTCCACAATAGCGTTAGATGGCTGTCCATATGAAATGCCCTTGCTGTCCCTCATCCAAATCCTGGCCGTGCTAATCCATTGAGTGTCTCGGTCCCCATCATACAGGCCGGGATAAAACACAAGTGGTCTTTGACACTTTGAGGGTGATTTATTCAGAGCTGAGGTAAAGGACCCATTGAAGCTTCTTTTGGCTCCACCAAGCTCTCTCCACAAAGCACTCTTCACATATCATGGCAACCTACATTTAGTCAGAATGAATTGCCTCTCCACACTGCCAAGGGCTTCTCGAAACACTGGCGTAATTTAGTGGTAGGCTTAGGCTAATGCAATCCACCACAGCCTCTCCCGCATGCCGAGAGACCCACAAATACAACGGCCAGGGCTTGCTAGATGTTTAACAGCGACTTAGCCCCTCTCGTGTCTCACCGGCAGGCGAGAAAAAACAAGAAAAGAACAGAGGAGGAGACTGTGGAGGCGGCTCTAGACCTCCAGGCTGTTTGTCAGAGGACAGGGTGTAGGAGATACACTGACAGGGACAGGGAGGCGAGGAGTCGTGATGTGCCCCCACACACGTCTGCTCTGCAGGGGTAATGAGACAGCCAAGCCGGCCTCTCGAACTCCAACTGTCCAATAGCGGTCAGTGGTGAGGAGTCCAAATGAGGGAGACCACCTCCGTGCCTCCCACCTGCACTTTAGTCATTCTTTTCAGCTGTGTGTGTGGGTGTGTGTGTGTGGGAGTGTGTGTGTGTGTGTGTTGGAGGTGGACACTGTTGGCTAAGGTATCCTGACATTCATTTGAGCTGGACTGAGAGCCAAGGAGTGGTTCTTAAAGGAGAAGCTTAGCATTTGGGAGAAAATGCTTGTTTGCTTTCATTCTGAGAGTGAGATAAACAGATTGTACAGAGCTGTGATCATGTGGGATATGTTTAGCCTGGCTTAGCGTAGAAACTGGAGGCATGGGGAAATAGTTAGGCTGGAGGCTGAGGCTGTCTTATTTAGATGGTATTTAAATGTTCTTGACTGCAATTGGTGATTTCAGGGGGAGTTAAAGCAAGATTAAGCAACTTTTTCATTCTTTCTTACAGCTGGAAGCTGGAAGTAGCGTCATATCTGTGTCGCCAAGCAACAGGATATAAACAAAAGTTCTGAGGGCGATGCAAGTACACCAATGACACACTCCACAGCAGTGGGTGGCGGTAGTGTGTCAGTTCAGTATTTGCCAGCCACCATAAAACATGACAAAGACAGGATGGAAGGCGACCATAACGAAAATGTTGGAGGAGCTGCAACAGAGTGTTACTTGTAAGAAAAGGGAGAGCAGAGGATCAGCAGGCTAAAAAAAGACAGTGGAGGAGTCCAAGAATAACAAGATGGATGGAAAGAAAACTCAGAGATGACGTCTGCTTTTCTCAACCTTAACAGCTCAACACTGACCTCTGCTATACACTGGTTACTATGTTAAAGTAACAGTTTTGTGCTGGGGACTGTACTTTTCTGTTGTTACTGTTTGTGTTTATGTAATGTCAGGAGGATGACTAGTTTTGTCAAGGTAACCTGATAAGCTATATGCATGACAAGGGAGTAGGATTGTCCCCTTCACCACTCAGATATCAACAGAGGGTGTTCTCTAATTACCACTTGTGGCAGCATAGGCTGCTGTTGTTACTTAAAATTACTTAGTCTTTAACTTTTTTAATTGTGTTTTTGCTCTTACTGAAGCCTCAAATCTCTTACTATTTAAGTATTTATAAATTCAGAGCTGTATGATACAAGCAAGCCATTTATTTATGAAATTAAGTTATGTAATTTATGTAATTAATTTATGATATTATTTAGTTTCACAACACAACACAGCACAGTGGGCTATATGAATATGTATGCTGCGGTAATATCACATGAAATTATAAATAGTGAGAACATTTGCATGAAGAAAGCCAAAGAAAAATTTAATTAAATTTTAATTTGAAGTTTTCAATATTTTATTAATTACAAGATGCAAACAAAATGTGGACCAACTCAATGGTACCTTTAAGTTTAAGACCACAGTAGCTAATTTGGGTTAGAGAAATGACAGGCTATTGGTGACTGAGCTGATGATCATAAGTGTTTTCTGAGGCTTTCAAGTGAAAGAAGTTGAAAATAAATGATACAGTTTTTTGTATTTGCTGCAGTCCTGGAACTTGGAGCATGTATTTCTGAACACTGTCTTACAATCTGTGTGCGTGTGTGTGTGTGTGTGTGTGTGTAATTTCATGCCACAGTCATGCATGCTCAGAATATCTCCCTGTGTTTCCTTTATTATCTGTTTCCCTCTGCATTCATGCACATGCATAACTGAACACATGGCTGGCTTCCTAACCTTCAAACAAAGCTGCTGGGAAGCAAATATACCACACGAATACTATCACCAACATACAGACAACATACGTTGGATCCCTCATTCTCACTTCACCTCCTTTTCATCCCTCTATTCTCCTAGATAAGGCTCGAGGCTTTGAAGAGTGGCCTCAGATAAAAGCAGGATGCATTCGGGGGACCCTGTCTCACCCCTGGGGGAGTGGAAATATTATTTGATCCCACTCAAAGAGCCTCTCTGTGCCAAGTCAAGCCATCCCACGGCAATACAGGAATAGATTCCTCCATCTACTTCCCCTGTCTCCTTATCTGTTGTCCCTCTCGGAAATCCATCCCAACTGGGAAAATTGGTTTTGATTTGCAACGCACATACATGTCTTTGTACAGTGTTGTCATGATTCGTATCACAGCTGTTATATCACAAACGTGTGTATATTGACAGATCTGTATAACGTCTGTGTGCGCTTGTGTGTGTGTGTCTGTGTGTGTGTTTACAAATGAAATACCACGTATGATGAAACACCTTACTCATTTTTCCTTTATTTGAATCTATTTTTGGATGATGTCAAGAGAACTACCACTATTTTTTGGCAAATACGATACTAGTTATTACCCTAAAGGCATTCACAGTTGCTGTGCCATGCTTGCATCATTATTTGACACAATGTTTCCGCAGTAAACACTGGGGTTCCTGCGAGCTGAGTCAGGGCTAATGTTAAAAATGTCAACTCAAGGTAAGTATAAGATTAGTCATTTGGATGGAAATGTACAATAATTACAGATAGATGGATAGATAGATAGATAAACATAACAGCTCAAACACTGCAAGTAAGGCAATTGACTATTACTCCCATTTTCTGCTGCATCATACACTCTTCCTATTTGCCTCACTAGAGAATATTTCCATGTTCCATCATGCCATTAAGATCTGAAATAGCCTACGTGCCTCTTTCCTTACCCCTTGTGTATTACAGATGAATCACTGCAAGTTGTCAAAGAAAAATGCATTAGCACTGTCTGAACAAAGTCTCTACTTTTAAAAGTGACCCTGAACATCATCTTAAAACTCTCAAACAACATGCAGGCTGTCTTCCTTAGTAATTGCATGAAATGTTATTCAAATGAACATGACTAGAAAAAATATCCTTTCCACATAATCATCCAACTTGTGCAAATCAAGGAGATGTGGTACCCTCAGAAAATGTACCTGCACTGACGTTCATTTCTACCAAAGTGATTAATGTTGTGATTAATGCGCAGGATCTGTTCTTATTAGATTCTGTTCCTTCACCAAAAGAAACTTGTTCCAACAACCTCATTAATCTTTAAAGAGTTAAGAAAAGCACAGCCCGTTTAGGTTGAAATAATTGCGCTGAAAGGAAGGGAAAGGAAGCTTCCCTTGCACAGTCACTGTCTGTACTGTCTATGGAAAATTATCGCACATCACAGCTAAATTGCTTTGAATACATTTCATATTTGTCAGTTCAAATAGCTACACTGCAGGTTTTGAATGTACGCTAATGTCTCCAATTCAGTAATATAATGCACCTTTTTTTTTTTTTTAGGAATCCAGGAACATTCTTGTAGGTACTGAGGTAAGAGCATAATTGAGAAATTCATCCACTACAGTACAGTCCAATGAAAGCAATTTGACTAGTCTTCCTTTCAGCTGTCTTACCTCAGGCTGTATTACAGGAGTGCTCCAACAATTTAGCATTGCACTCCTATAACATTGTTATCATGATGCAGCGATTTTTCCATGCATTCCTCTTCCTTGTCAAAACCTGGTGCCCACATGACCCACAGTGCAACTTGACCAGAGATCTGGGTATGTTATGCTCATGTATGTGTTATAGCAATTAGATACCAGATTCTAGTTTTCCAGGTTTGCCTCCATGTTGTGTGATCCATTGCACATGTGCATCAGTGTTTCCCCCACTGCCCACACCTGTGCGTCATGAAATAAAGCTCACGTTTCTAGGTGCTGGAAATTCTGTTTTAGAAATATAAAACATCTATGGATTAAAAATTCATAATACAAAAGGTAATAATCGTGTTTGCAGTTTGAAATATCCTGTTATTAGTTTTATAGACATGTCTTTTATCATGGTTGTCTAAAATGCTTTTGGGCCACGGGGGAATTTTTGTCATTGCAATACCACGAGAGGCTAGTGGGATAATTTAGCAGTGAGGCTGAGTCGTGGCGCTATATTCACCTCTCTTTAATATCTCCATACCACCAGCTTGACTTTCCCTTTGCTGTTTGTAGTGGCTCACCAAGAGTCTCCCCAGCTGATGCACACCAGTGTCAGCTAAATGCTAAGATTAGATAGGCTGAAAATTTCATAAACCTCAAATGTGATGGTTTTGTGAGGATGGAACTCAGAGTATATGCAGTGTATCAGCAGGTAGCACTCACAGCATTGTGTAAATGACTTCAGTCCTTTCAAAGCTATCACTGCAGCATACAAGAAGGGTTTATATTTTTAGAAAATGCTGTGGTAAGAAGTAATATGTCATTAGCAAGTTTTATAATGACAAACAATCGTGTCATTGTCATCTTCGGTTGGAGATCATCCTTCTCAAAAACAGCACTAAAAAATTAAAGAGACTTTTGGAGCTGGTGGAGACAGCTAAAAGAGTGAATGTTGGATTGACTTTGTTGGCATACCATAAATACAACTCCATATTAATGCTAATGTCACTCTTAATAGGCAACAGTTGATAGTAATGCATATCAGTGTAGAGTTAACAGCATGTTGTGTTGTATTAGTTAATACAGTTTAAAGAAGTAGCATATCTTTATATTTACTGAAAAAATATGTCCAGTAGTACTAGTATACGTAGTATTTCAGTATTATGTTATCCATAAAAGATCCTCTTTTTTTTTCATGGGTCATGACATGTCATAAATCAGCTGTTAAAAATGAGTTTACTCTCAGTGCAGATGTTGTATTAGTATCACTGGTTTTATCAAAACATCAAATACCATTGCACATTAAAGTCAGTGTGTTCTGTATGACAGTTACATCCAGCAACCACCCTTCACAGACTATGTATCACTTTGGCTTTTAATAAAATTAATATCATAACAACCTTTACTTAGCCATTAATATTTATTCAGAATCTTTGATTATTTTCAAAAATAAGTTGAGAATGTCACGTCAGAACAGAATTGTGTCACAGAGCAGAATGTAGAACTTTCTGAGTTCTCCAACAGGTTAGATCACCAGTGAATACAGTAACTTCAGAAAGTGAAGACGTGTTAAAACTCAAGTTTCGTTGACCTTCAACCTTTGAAAACTGAAATTTGGATCCTCAACATATGTATTTGCCGGAATTTCTTCGCTTTAACCTCAGTTTAAAACACTTTTTTAAACATTTTTTCAAGACATCAGTGACACCAACTGCTTCACTTGGTAAGTATCCTAAGTTTGCTGATCAATCTCTGGTTTTACAACAGCACCACACTGTAACACTTTTATGTCATATAATGTATATGTACCTTCTGAATTTGGCTTAACTAACAAAATGAGTTCCACAATTTTCATATCAGTTGCCAGTGACCCTGAGTTAAAGATGTTATTGTGATAGAGTTACATTGTGACTAAATGTTATGTCCACATCCATCCTCTGTTGCTTTCTTCTCAGCTTTGAGCTCACAGCAGCAGGTGTCCCATCTCATGATGGCCTCCAACATGGCCTGCACTCCACCTGCCCAGGATGACGAGTTAGTCACTGGATGCAGGCTCACCTCCAGATCCTGTGTCTACACGGTGCAGTCTTTCCTGGGGCAGGGCACCTTTGGCAAAGTTACCAAATGCACAAGGATGGATGATATGAGGACTGTGGCCGTCAAAATGATCAAGAACCAGGGATCTCATGCCATGCTGGCAAACCTGGAGGTAGGAAAAGAAACTGGACATGCTTACCAGAGTTTGAGTTGTACATTTTTTATGATAATGCTTCAAACATTTATTCCACCAGCTGTAAATATGTATTGGCTTGTGTAAAATTATGTGTGTTAAATATAATATAAAATCTGTCTGTGACCTATCCCCAGGTGGCAACCCTGATGAAACTCCGATCGCTGCATCTGGACAAAAGCGTCACCGTTGAATGGAACCATGTGTTCATTGACAGAGGACACATTTGCCTGGAGTTTGAGCACCTGGATAAGAGTCTTTATGATTTCATGGAGGAAAGATATTTCCAACCTCTCCTTCTGAGAGAGATCAGACCTATTGTCCAGCAGGTATGTCCTACTGCTTTCATCTCTGCATTAGAAAACAGTCTGAAAATATTGTTGACAGTATTATTAAATAATTGACTGTAACTTTTCAGCTCGCCAACGCGCTCGACCATTTGAAGGCTGCCGAGATAATACATGCAGACCTCAAGCTGGAAAACGTGATGTTGGTTAATCATCTGCAGGAGCCGTACAGAGTCAAAGTGATTGACTTTGGCCTGGCGTGTAACACATCAGCTGCCAGGACGGGCTCATACATTCAGAGCCGTGCATACCGGTGAGTAACTGGAACCAAAACTGATCTTAGTGGTGGCTGAAAAGGTTGAAGACTGAAATAGTGTTTATAGCTAATGTAATCATGGTTGTTTGTCCTCTCTCAGGGCTCCAGAGATTATTTTGGGTATCCCATTCACAGAGGCCATTGATATGTGGTCTCTGGGCTGTTTGGCAGCCAGCATGTACCTCGGCGCTCTGCTCTACCCTGGCAGCAATCAGTATGATATGGTAAGAACAACTTTAAGTTTACTCTTTGGAATCTGCTTCCCTGTTTTATTGAAATAATTATCTTCTTAAGAGTTAGGATATACTATGATATGTTCAACACGTAGAATTTAATCATAACAATTAACTTAAAGCCTTCAACCTGGACTCCCATTGTGACTTTAAGTTGTGTTGTATTTTCAGATGAGATACATAATAGAGACTCAGGGTCAGCCACCGGATCACCTGCTCACCTATGGATACAACACCAGCTGTTTCTTCCAGAGAGACTACAACTCCACCACCAGTCGCTGGAAACTCAAGGTACTGTACCCAAAACCACATGATGAGTTCAAATGTTCCTTTTTCTTTCTTACCTTTTTGCCATGTTGTAAAATATTAGCTTCTGTCTGTTTATCCAAGTTTGTTGTACTCAGAATATCAATGCTAACAAGTACACTGTCTGTTCAGACACCAGATCAGTTCCACAGAGAGACAGGGATCGAGCCGAAAGAGACCAGGAGGTTCAAGTTCACCTCTCTGGATCAGCTCCTTCATGTAGGTGAAGCACTGATAAATACACTCAAACATCTCCAGGAGAGGTTTTTCTAGTCAGTCCTGACCTTTGTTGTTTATTCATGTTTTAGGTCCGGGTCATCAATCCTGATAATGCTGCAGATAAAATTGCAGAAATCCATGACGCCCTGATGTTTGTGGCCATGGTGAAAGAAATGCTTCAGCTGGATGCCGCCCAACGGATTACACCCCGTCAGGTGCTGGAGCATGACTTCATCAGCATGCGCCATATTGCCAACATTTACTCCTTCAGCCACTAGTAAGTCAATGCTGTGATTTCATTAAATCTTTTGAACATATTAGGCTTTTTTTCCATTAAAGTTTCAGTTGTGCTTTGGTTGCACTGCAATGGATAAGATTCCACTCCAGGCCATGTAGATTACATTCAATTATATATATATTATTTTATCCAAATCTGACTTTTGTATTCACATGGGTGATGAACTTGGCTGATGAAATGATTCATTGTCTTGCAGTGTCAGGTCCTGCTATGACATAATGGGAGTCTGTCAGAGCAAAGCCCCGACTTCTGACAGTGAGAGCGCTGCATGTTCGTCACTGCAGCAGCCCCCCTCCATGACCACCTACACCGTCCAGCAGAATCCTCCTACTCCAGCTGAGGGGAGCAGCCTGGACCAGCCCCACTGCATCAACCCACATCCCTGCACCAGCACCCAGACCACCGGATCAGATAGGTCAGGGATGAAGAGGAAGGTTGACGAAGAAGATGGAAACAAAACCTCTTCTGTGTCCAAAAGGGTCAAGCCCATATATGATTGTCAGCACAGGTAGGCTTACATACATCAGTCAGTGTAGAGAATTAAAAAATTTAGAGGTTGTGACATCAGCTTGACGTTTGTTTGCTTACACATTTTTAAACTTGTTTTTTCAAATTACAAAAGCCATGTAGCTCTGACCAGTTCCAACAGCAGCCAGACCCAAAGTCTGGTCAGGTCAGGCATTAAAAGGAAGATGGCTGCTGATGAACATCAAAACAATCAAAAAATGAAAGGTCACCACAATGAAAGGCCAGATGACAACAGGAAGAGGTTCCACAAAAGCTCTGCAGGTCCATCCACCTCAGGCTGCAGCAGCAAGACCCAGAGTTGTGTCTCACCAAGGGTTAAGAGAAAGATGGCTCATGGTGAAGACTCAGACATTGATCATGACAACAGGCCAGAACGTGAGAGGAAGAGAGCCAGAAAATGCGATGCAGGTACATCTACCAGATCTGTCCGGAGGAACAACCCAGCCGATGACCACCACCACAGTCCTTCAAGCTGCACTCAGACCGAGAGCCAGACTCGGTCAGGACTGAAAAGAAAAGCAGCGGATGATGAAGATCTGCGGCCCAGAAAAAGAACCTCTGATCCGAGGTCAGATGATGACAGACAGTCTGTGGTGCATTTAGAGGAGGAAAGGAGAGGAGGTGAGTAGAAACATTCTCTTGGAAGATTTGAAATGAACACATAATATTTCTCTGTAGCTCTACCACGACATGACTGTGTCTAAAACCTGACTATTGGCTTCCAGCACGTTACATCAGGAAGAGGAGGACAGCCAACCACAGACAGGACCAGAGGACCCATGGGCGTAGCCGTCGACATTAGGGCTGCCCAAAACCTTCCGTGGATCCACTGGCATGATGTCTGTCTGTCTGTCTGTCTGTCTGCCCCCCCCCCCCCCCCCCCCCCCCCCCCCCCCCCCCCCCTCTGTGTGTGTGAGCACACAAACCCAACGTAGTGTAAAGCATTGAT